>OZ038496.1:5098484-5225984 GCA_964036315.1 Acanthosepion esculentum
ACACACACACTCACTCACACACACACACACACATATATATATATATCTTTTTAATGATGTTGTTATCTTCGTGAGTGCATATGCACATTCAAATTGCGTTGTGAACTAACTTTCTATTATATTACAGGAAAAAATATGGGGGAATCCCGAATTTCATTAAAAAAACACCTTCAAATGAGATATTTTCTATTCTTTTTTTAAAGTAATGAATAATGTTTCAGTAGCTATAGTGTATTTGCTTTCATTTATCAGTGTTTTTCGAGTTTTTCTCCAGGCCCATCTTCCTACCAAAGATTCAAATCTAGATTCATCTGTCTACAATAAATTTTGCTGAATTTTGAATATTTTAACATGAGAAAAATTATATTTTGTTTTTCACCATTAACCCCTCAGTAGACCTTTTTTAACTTAATTAATTGTTAAACAGGTTCTATATATTAACTCGGCAATGACTAATGTTGTAAACAAAAACAATATATATAGCTGTCTCTGAAGAAATAAAATATTGTACCATTACGACAGCATTTTCTAAGCATTGCGATGAGGACACAACATTGTAATCAAAGAAGGCTACTCTCAAAGACAAATTGCCAAGAATTTGACGATTCGTAGACATGGGGTGTAATATTCGTTACAAAGCCAGAAACTAGTGCAAATGTTGACAGAAAAAGAAGTAGAGCACCAAAAGTAACAACTGCTGATGAAGATAAACATTTGATTATTGAGAGAAAAAGAAATAGAAGGAAAACTACTTTTTTTTTTTTTAGTTGACAGCTGAAATTAATTCCTCTCAAACAGTTTCGATCTCAACTTTGAAAAATCGATTTAGATCAACGGGTCCCACGGGATGCATAGTCATCAAGAAACCCCTGTTAAGGAAGGGGAATACGTAGAAAAATTTTTTATAGGTTATAAATGCATAAAACCTGAACATTGAAAGACTGGCAAAATATATTGTGGACAGACGAATCTAAAATTCGACATTTGGTGGATTGAGGAGAATGTACGTGAGAAGAAAGTCAGAAAAAAGAAGGAATGATGAATGTGTGATTCCAGCAGTTAAGCCTGGTGGTGGGTCTGTTATGGTATTGTGAGAGTGTTTTCGGGCAAGAGAGCTGGAGATTTAATTTAGATCAAGGGAATCGTGAAAGAAAGAACAATATTATTCGATTTTGCAAAGACATGTTATACCATCTGTGGTTTATGCATAATTGGAAACAAAACAACGATTCAAAACACTCTTCTCAATTCAAGTCAAAAAAGGAACAACATTTTGTTCAATTATGACTTGGCCGTCATAATATCCTGACCTCTTTTCGACTGAATTAGAATGGGATGAATTGGACAGGTGAGTTAGAAGAGAATACCCAAAGAGTGAGAGTGAGCTTTTTCAGTAATTGAAGAATGCTTGGGAAGGTCTGCCATCTACATATTTTAACAATTATTGGAAAGAATGCCAGTAATTAAGAATCGTGTGTTTTCGAAAAATCTTGATAAAAAATGTGATTTCTCAAATACACAGTCCGATAGACATAATACGCAGTTTAAAGTAAAAATAAAAATGGGTATCTATTTCAAATAAGAGTATCCATCTTAATAACGATTGAAGTAATATATATATATATATATATATATATATATATATGGAGAGAGAGAGAGAGAGAGAGATTAGAGGCAAAATTTTGGGGTCACAGTGTATTTGCTTTTATTTCGAAAAAAATTGCTATAATCTATCCTTTTTTTAGTCATTTCACCCGAACAAGGTAATAAAGCCACTAAGATGCAAGGGATTACTGAGTGTGAGAGAATAGGAGAAAAATAAACATTAAGGAAATAAATAAATGAACAGTGGTTAATACAGAAGATAACTATTGACATTGTATTTAACGTTTTTGAAGATCAAAGTTATCTGTTGGTATATGTCTATGCGAATTCTCTAATATCTATCTATCTATCTATCTATCTATCTATCCGTTATCCTAGAAATGTGATTAAAAATCTGGCTCTGCCTATCTTTGGACCCAGTTAATATCTATAACCTATAGTCTGTAGTTAATTATTCTAAGCTGTATTCAATAAAATCGAATACTTGCAAAATATCCATCAATTCTGTATCTGTCTGCTTGATGTTTATGTTTTATTCCATCAGCCAATCTCATTTCGTTTCCCTTTCTCAATTAGATTTTTGTTTGCGTTACTGTTTTCCTTTCTTTTTCCCCACAAAAATATTCTTTATTTTTCAAAATTCCTTTTGTTTTTTTTATTTCTTTATACTCCCCACTAGCCTTCATTTCCTCTTTCTTTTTCTTTTTCTCTGTTCCTCAATTCCCACTTAGATTTCTTTGACTCTTACTTCCGAAGCGACACCGAAGAGGAATGCGTTTTCATTAGTGATTCCTTATTTCAATTTCCTTTTTTTTGGTAACTTTTTTGTTTATTCCCCAATTTACTGAAACCAATGTGCAGAAGCTCGTAGCATGGAAGGAAATGATTTATCAGCAAAAGCGCGTCTGATAATGGAAGCAAGTTCTTCACCATTTCACACATGCTCACACCGTAGTAAAAATGAAAGCACTTCCGTTAGCGCTTGCGCAGGGATACACCTACAAATATATTGGTCCCTCATTTATCTCGTCCTGAAACGTAATCGTAGTTTCTGTAGCGTATTTAGGATGAGTCCCGCCAAAATATCCAACATGGCACTTCAAGCCTCAATAACTAAAGCACAAATGATAAAACCTCAGAAAGATAAAAGTTATCATTAAAATAATCTCAATTGTAAAAAATAACAAACCTACTTTTAAACGATTTTCTGTCACTAAATAAACTAATATTTTCTTCACTAGATTTAGACAATGTTTTTAATAAAGAATAATCAGTTACATATGGTTTTTATGTTGTTATTGATCAATCGTATTTTTTACATTGAAAAAAATATCTCAAAACGCTATGAAATCGTTGGTTCATCTTTGATGATATTAAATTATCTGACACTATTTACATTATTCAGACTATTGTGCTAATCTTTGTCGCCATATTTATTACAACATTTCGGCCTTTCAGTATCTCTCTATATTTCTAAGATGAGATATTATGTACACTATTTACATTATTCGGACTATTGTCCCCATCTTCGTTGCCATATTTATTACAACGTTTCGGCCTTTAGGTATCTGTCTATATTTCTGAGATGAGGTATTATGTACACTATTTACATTATTCGGACTATTGTCCTCATCTTTGTCGCCATATTTATTACAACATTTCGGCCTTTCAGTATCTCTCTATATTTCTGAGATGAGATATTATGTACACTATTTACATTATTCGGACTATTGTCCTCATCTTTGTCGCCATATTTATTACAACGTTTCGGCCTTTCAGTATCTGTCTATATTTCTGAGATGAGGTATTATGTGCACTATTTACATTATTCGGACTATTATCCTCATCTTTGTTGCCATATTTATCACAACGTCTCGGCCGTTGTACGGTCCGGCCTTCTTCAGGTGGTTGGAATGTCGAACTAAACCCTTTATTTCGCTCTCTGGGGTGCATAACACCTCATCTCAGAAATATAGACAGATACTGAAAGGCCGAAAAGTTGTAATAAATATGGCGTCAAAGATGAGGACAATAGTCCGAATAATGTAAATAGTGTACATAATACCTCATCTCAGGAATATAGACAGATACTGAAAGGCCGAAACGTTGTAATAAATATGGCAACAAAGATGAGGACAATAGTCCGAATAATGTAAATAGTGTACATAATACCTCATCTCAGGAATATAGACAGATACTGAAAGGCCGAAACGTTGTAATAAATATGGCAACAAAGATGAGGACAATAGTCCGAATAATGTAAATAGTGTACATAATACCTCATCTCAGAAATATAGACAGGTACTAAATTATCTGAATCGAAATTTTGTCCTCATTCGACACATTTTTTCGCTGATATTGTCATCGCTTTGTCTCGACTTTACTTTTAAAAGAAAGCTACGAGAATTTGAAACAAAGAAATAACTTTAAACGAGACTCGAGTTCGAATTTAATACAACACGAGATCTCGTTATTTCATGAAAGACTGCCTCTACAAATTTAGATAGCGAAGAATATGTGGGAAGTCATATATTTCATGAAATAATAAAACAATAAAAGGATAAAGATACAATAAAAAAACGCCTAGCTTAATAAAATGTCTGATGTTATAACCTCAGAAAATAGGGAAAAGGGAAATATAATAAATATGTACTTATGCGTTTGAATAATGCATGAAACAAAAAAAAAGAGACCTACTTCATCTAAGAGAATCAGATAACTTAAGCATCACAAGTAATGTTACCAACTCAAGTAATATTTCAACATCGTTTGGCTACAACGGGTTTAATTGATTAATATAAGCAGTGCTACATAATATAACAAAAGCATATGATACAAAGTGGCAGTTCGAAGTCAGTGTTTGTAATTCCCAACAATAAATTCTGAAAGACATAAAAAGTTGAAGACGCCTGATAAAGAAGCTGTGTGCAACGCTCGAGTTAATGTTTCCTGGATTTTTCCTGCGAATTCTTGAAAACTGACCCTGCATTTCAAGGCCGAATATTGCATTACTTTTAGCCCACTATCTAATTAAAGACAAAGAAATGTAATGTTTTGTTTTTACTCCGAATTTAGGTGAGCTAATTAGGGGTACATTTGGAAACTGGGAGAAATGCTGTAATTCACTTTCGTTTCTTTTATTGGAAGTCTTCATAAAAAGAAAGAAATATTACTAGTTTTCATTTCTCGCTTTACCATTTGCTAATTTCAATGTTTATTAAGGATCCATGATGCTCTAAAGGTTTCCAACAAAAACATAGTTTATTCAAAAAAAATTAAGATGCGTTTGTGATGGGAAACTTTTACTCGACTCGAGCGTGAGATATTTTACAGATTTAGCCTTTCCCCACCCACACAGAACCGTGAAAAATTAGGCACATTTAACAAATTCGATTAAATTGAATTTCTTTTAATCCTTCCCTTTCTGTTTGGCTTAACATTAAAATGAATCCTGGTTTTTGTTAATAAGCAAAGGAATTTTATTCAAATGTTTGCTGTAAACTAACTTTAATTCTATTCATAAGAACTCTCGCTTTTTTTTCTTTTTGCTTCGAGATTCTTCAGGATTCTCATCAGAAATAAAAGGGCAGCGTGGTGTAAGAAATCTGCAGAAACTGAAAGAATTAAGAGCAACAGATCTGACCAATATTTATGAATAGAAATCCTGTTCTAGGTTTTTATATTTCGAATTGAAAAATCCAGACATTTAAAATGTAAAAAAAAAGCGAATGTAAAAAAAAGCAAAAGTGTCTTTAGATTATAATGCATGATACTTATGAGGAAGTATAGCTGTTAATTTCTTCCTCTTCTTGTAACCAAAAGTTTGAGTTCATTGACGATATTCGAGATGCTAATGTTTGAGTAACAATGCAGGGAATTTTGTATTCATGCCTGATGTAATTGAAATTGTCGTAGTGCATATGTTCCAGTCTTTTGATAATCAATATGCTTCTTCTTTCTCGTTCTCAACGACAATCAAATTTTATCGTCTTTATTAAGTCTTTCATTTTTGCAAAAAATCGATCAATAACTTTCATTACTGATTGATTTATCTGGTCCTTTCAGCTTTAAACGAAAAACGAAAGGATTGATTAAATAATAAACTATCAATGAAGAATTTCTCAACAGGACGATCTTAAAACCACGGATTTTCGTTTCTGCTTCGAAATGATTTGGAGTTTTGTCATTCGCTATTATTTATTCGATGACAGTAGAATTTCTTCCCTTAAAAGGAATTCGGTTTTGCATTTTGTTATGGATTGCTTTTCACTACGGTGAACTGATACCGATCATTAAAGATCGAATTCGTAGCTGAGAGAGTTGCTTTTTTTTTTTTTACAATCACTCAGTGTCAGCCACCCGGTGTACCTGTTCATCCCTACAAAATAAAACGAAAATACCCTCGTATATGAACAGTAATTTAATTATTTTTTATAAATAAATATCAATTATATTAAGACTAATCCTGCCACGGGAATCAAAGCTGGTACGTTTTTACTGACGTTAGAAATTGAGCGAAATCTTAGAGCCATTAGTACGTTTGCGACAAGAGTGTATACATGACGCTTTTATTTAATCCAAATAAAAAAAATATTTCTATTTGTTGTGAGTAAAGCAATGAAAAAAAAAAAACATTTGGCATTAAATACGAAACAAAATCAACAACAACGAAGTACTTTTCAGTAGTGAACGACAAAATCGAAAATATATTGGTCTTTAAAAAATACAAAAGATGCAATTTATTTGCTTAAATGAGTTGTAAGCAATTCATAAATTTCGCATTTAAGAATCAAATAGAAAAATGTAATTGCAAAATATTTGGGGTACATTGAAAGGTTAGAGAGATTTATGAGAAACTTGTGTTTTTTAACATTTGCAGCATAATACTCGTCCATTTGGTAATGGCGATTCTGTACTTAGTTGACGCGTTGATCGAATTTGGTCATTCAGTGCTAAAGACCGCAAACCAATCGACAAACGTTAGCCTCCAAGTGAAAATAAATATTAATATTTATGTTCATGGCTATCTACATCTCTTTATTTATCACTCGTTTCGATTTTTCTTTTTTCCTTCAATATTATATATCAAAATTTTATTCTATTGCAGTTTCATACATATATATATATATATATATATATATGTATATATATATATATATATATATATATATATATATATATATATATATATATATAAATAACTCAATATATATATATATATAAAACTCATATATATATATATAACTCAATTTTGACGTATATATATATATATAACTCAATATATATATAACTGATATACATATATATATAACTCAATTTTGACGTATACATATATATATATATATATATAACTCAATATATATTTAACTCATATACATATATAAATATATAACTCAATTTTGACGTATATATATATAACTCGATATATATATATAACTCATATATATATATATAACTCAATTTTGACGCATATATATATATAACTCAATACATATATATAACTCATATACATATAAATATATATATAACTCAATTTTGACGTATATATATAACTCAATATATATATATATATATATATATATATATATATATATATATATATATATATATATATATCATATACATATATATATAACTTAATGTGTATGTATATGTGTATGTGTATGCGTATGTGTAAAATACAGTGTGTGTATATATTGATTCGTATCCAATAGCCAAATATTGGCTACCATGCATAAGAAAATAAAATTGGTTATTTATTTTACATTAGTCTGAAAATGTTATCTACCTATTAATATTAATAAAATATTATGTTTCCTTTTTCTTTATTCCTCAGATTCTGGTTTTGCCATCAAATTCACGAAATAATACAATCAGGAAATTATCATGCTTCAGGACATTTTTTTCCTTTTGACTTTTTTTTTTATCTACGATCACGCGATTCCTCTTTTCTTTATCATTAACTCAACAGTACCTCGTCTTTACCTGATCACCATAATCCCTCCTCCCTACCGTTGATGAAATGCCTGCTATATTCCTTACCCACACCGAATATCGAATAAGAAACAGTTTGTGAGACATTTTAAGTTAAAAAAAATAGTGTAGGAACGTACGTAAAAGATGTCTGACAAGCCCACCGAAATAAAAAAAAAAAACGCGGAAGAGATAGACAGATACATAGGCATGGAGAAAGGGAGAGAAATAGCGAGAGAGAAAAAGAGAAAGAGAGGGAGAGGGAGAGAGAGAAAGTGAAGAACAAAGAAGCTTAATATAAATAAATGTCGTCTACGATTTCGTATTAGAAACGTCTAGAAATTCTGTCGAAAATTCATCTTCTCCGAAAATCTATCTTCGACAAGATAAGTAGCAGATGTTTAAAAGTTATTAGCAAATGTCGGACGCTACTCACACTTGATCATTCAGTCCGTCTCGCCGATTGTTTGTCTTCGTAAATCGAATCCTTCGTTGACATACCAAAATACAGATGATCTCCAGTAGATTCATTTCTCTAAACACGGAGATTTTCGACGCGGCCCACACAATGTTCTGTGTGCACACATGTAAGTAATCGGGAGAGATACGCGCCAACTTCACCGCAGAGGAGCGGTTAGAGGAAATCAACGCGTCCTTAGCATCGATAGGATTTCATTTAGATCTGCTTTTAGTGACCATGTTGGGGAAGGAAGCAACCGCTTTCTGAAATATTTAATCTCATGTACACCTGAGTCCCTCCCACAACTAATAAAGAGATGAATAGGTGGCTAGCAGGCGTTACTTCAATATTCCAACCGTCGACACACCCAGTCCTGATTACATGAAAAAACAAGTAAATGTTTTGGACCAAGTTCACGGTGTCAATATGTATTAGAAATTTACATTTTAACATTATTTCTTGCAGGTAAAACAGAAAACTGTTTACATTTCTATGCAGACATTTTCTTACTATTATTATAAGTATTATTTCTAATAAGTAGACAATTAATGTCAACAACTCTAGACATCAAGAAGTTCTAGAAATCGAGAAGTCCTTCTAGAAATCGAGTTCGTCTAGAAATCAAGAATTCCTTCGAGAAATTGAGATTCTTTCTAAAAATCGAGACCTTCTGAACATTGAGTTCTTCTAGAAATCGAGAAGTCCTTCTAGAAATTGAGAAGTCATACTAGAGATCAAGAAATCCTTCCAGAAATCGAGTTCTAGAAATCAAGAAGTCCTTCTATAAATTGAGAAGTCCTTCTTGAAAATCAAGAAGTTCATCTAGAAATCAAGAAGACTTTCTGGAAATCGATAATCCTTCTAGAAATCCAGAAGTCCTCCTAGAAATCGAGGATTCCTATATATATATATATATATATATATATATATATATATATATATATATATATATGCAGGGGTTGGACAAATTGCAACACTTGTTAAATTCAAAGAAAATTTATTTAATATGGAGTTGGTCCTCCTTTAGCCTCACATACAGTTTTAATACGTCTAGGAATGGAATCATACAGCTTCCTGACTTCATCCAGAGGAATTTTCAGCCATTCTTCCATTAATACCTGCTACAGCTCTTTAAGACACGACGGTGGAGGATAGAGGCTCCTAACTTGTCACTCCAAAATGCACCTCAAATGTTCAATAATATCGATATCTGGAGATTGGGGAGGTATCTCCATGTGTTATAGCTCACTTTAATGCTCTTCATACCAATTCTTAACCACTTGAGCAGTATGTATTGGAGCGTCAGTTGTCAGTTATATAATTGCTAAAATGTTAAGTTCTGAAAATCATAAAAAAATGACAATTTTTCACTTTTTACAGTAATTTTGTGGAAACCACGAGAATAATTTAATTACGGGTGGCGAGTGTAGGGATACCCGGGTAAGGGTGTGTAACTTTTCAATGCTCGAAATGGAAGTTGGATGGAAACATTTAAAAGATTTTCTCTGGTTATATGTTGCACAAGAGAATAACGTTGTATTTTTGTGTTTTTCCGTGTGTTTTTGAGCAAGGAATTTATCAGACTCACCAGTTAATCCCCAAATCCCCAATCAGAGATTAGTGACGGCAGATTAATAAAGCTGTCGATAACTTCACCAAACTAATTCAGGAAGGATAAAAACAGAGCCTATAAAGTCTGCTTGTGGTGCCAAATCTTTTTTTCTTTTTATTTTCTTACATTTTATTTTCTATTTTTCTTTCTTTCTTTTCCTATTTTTAAAATTTTTCCTCCAGTTTTATATTACATCTTGTCGTTTCTTTCCTTTTTTATTTCCTTTTTGCTTAGCTTCTTTAATTATCTCTTTCTTTTTATTTCCCCTTCTTTATATTTGCGCATCCATTTTGTCTCTCAGTAGTTGAGGTCATTGCATATTTTCCCATCGCTTCGATTGATTGCGTTTTGAGCTTCGGTAAAAATCAGCAGCGAGAATGCTGATGTTAGAATTTTGCAGGTCTCCTAACGTGAAACATTAGTGCTACACAATCTTCTAATTTCCGTGTGATATTTTACTCATTGAGATAAATTTAGAAATACTTAGAGCTCTACATCAGTCAGTCTGCTTCACGATTGTTTCTTTCATCCGTATGTTTTTAAGTTTCGCGACAAAAAAAAAAAAATTTTTTTAAGTAAAAGAAATCAAATTCTAACATCGATCTATCACACCTTCGTTGCATTATGACCGATTTCGTCATGGACGATGTTGGCCTGAAGTATCAGAATTTTCGTAAATTGGATTTTTGGCAGGTATTTACGCCTGAAATGCTAGAGACAACGATTTTCAAAGCCGTGCCCTGGTAGTATTAGCGCCCTCTACCGGGAATACTGAGGAAAACATTAAAGATGGAATTACCGTTTGTTTCTTAACTGAAAATCAGTTTTAGTGATTCACCAGATGTCACCATTCTTTCATTCTTTCTTTCTTTCTTTCTTTCTTTCTTTCTTTCTTTCTTTCTTTCTTTCTTTCTTTCCAAATGCTGTCCATCTGTAATGTTTCGGGGGACGAACTCTGCCATCACTCTTCGTGCTGCCTCTCTCTCCGTGTATTGTTACGTGAAAGTGTAAGAGAGGTAGGATACACATTATCTATCTATCTATCTGTCTATCTGTCTATCTATCTATCTATCTATCTATCTATCTATCTATCTATCTATCGCAGTCAGTTCATTTCTATCTATCTATCTATCTATCTATCTATCGCAGTCAGTTCATTTCTATCTATCTATCTATCTATCTATCTATCGCAGTCAGTTCATTTCTATCTATCTATCTATCTATCTATCTATCTATCTATCTATCTATCTATCTATCTATCTCAGTCAGTTCATATCTATCTATCTATCTATCTATCTATCTATCTATCTATCTATATATATATATATATATATATATATATATATATGGATTATAATCCGACATTTTTCATTGGATAGAGGATAGTATATATATATGATAGGATAAGCAACAAATAGGAAACGTTTATAAATTTAAAATGTTTCGCTTTTTATTTAAATTTATAAACGTTTCCTATGTGTCCTTTATTCTTTCTCCCATATACCTTACACACACACACACACACACACACACGCACACACTCACACACTCACACACACACATATATATATATCCGAGTATAGGATTGGTGTATACAGAATAAATTCCACTAATCAAAAAATACTATTCTTAAAAAAGCGTACAATAGAGAGTCGATCAAATATAATTTATTCGAACATTATTACATAAATATGTTATAAAATAACCAATTTGTTTCAACACTTCTGGTGTCTTATCAAGTGATGGTGTTGAATGTAGTACCTACATAAGTGTTAAAAGAAAATGACTTTATATATATATATATATATATATATATATATATATATATATATATATATATATATATATATATATATATATATATATATATATATATATATATATATATATATTCATCGCGACAAATAAATTATCATGTTTCGGAACTAAAAACAAAACTTTAAATTTAAGTTAAAATTAAAGTTTTTGTTCCATTCTCAACAATGTTGAATAACTTTCGAAAAAAAATTTTTTTTTTTTAAACAAATAGTATTATATATAAGATGGAGGGGGAAAGGGATTACAAAATTTTGAAAGGATGTTGCCTTTGTATACATCTTGGATATAAATCTGAGTAGATATGCGTTTCGAAAAAATATCTGAACGTGTGTGTGTGTGTGCTTTAAGGGCAAAATAGTACATTTTTTGTGAAGGTCTTTGTAAAAGCGCGCAAGTTCAGACGTTGATCTTACTGCAAATGTGGACACATGTTCAAATCTTGTCGGAAAGCACAATCTCTCCATGACGTTTTCTCGAGTATAGACGCTGGTAGCCGGAATACTGTTCAAAATAAACAGAGCATCTACTCAAATTTGGATATCCCCTAAAAATGAGGTTTGAATTATATATATATATATATATATATATATATATATATATATATATATATATATATATATATATATATATATATATATATATATATATATATATATATATATATATATCAAGTATGTGGTGCGGTTTCAATTTATAATACGCAAATCATTCATACGTATGAATGATTTGCGTATTATATATATATATATATATATATATATATATATATATATATATATCTTTAATATAAAGCCACATAAATCAAGCCCTACCCACTCTACTAACCCACACAAGACAGACATGCTTTTAGACGTGATGAGGTCTCACACTTATACACACTCAAAGAACTAAAAGATCACGTACACTTAACCCCCCCCTTCCCAGTAACCAATAAATCTGTCAAAATGACCAAGGAGATAATTTTTAGTTAGGAATCTGCCATCCTCTATCTTAAAAACAACTTAAAAGAGGCCGTTTGACCAACACAAGGTCTGACCAAAATTAACGATAAAAAGAAACAAATGAAAACTACAGATAAATTTCCCTTTCTTCAGAAACAAAAAACTGAAAACGTGGGAACGTTAGGCAAACGTCTTTACGTTGACAAACATATGCGTCCATTTTGGGATTTATAGTCCAGAGTTAAGAGAGATAATTCTTCGAAAAATTATTGAATTAAATTATTTTACTGTTATAAGATGTCCTAGTTATATTGTCTTTTCTAACTCGTCACAAGTAGTAGTTTTCATTAGAGATCAAATGACAACAAGTGTCTTTCATATTTTTGCTGAATTTTCAAGATGCGCAGAAAGTTTAATTTGTCAGGCCATTTTGGAACTGCTTCAAGGAACTTTTTTTCGACCTTAGTTAAGATCGCAGAATCCACAACTCATCTGCGCAATTAATTATGAACGTCGTAATATTTTCAATGGCTGCAATAGTATACACTAAGTCAGGGATACATACCGGTTTTGAATTCAGAGTTTTCCTTCTATTAGACTGGCGTCCAGGCACAGCTAGAGTGTTCAATCTGCCCTGTTATTTAGGTTAGTTGGTTTCTCTTTGCTTTGTAGGCAGGCAAAAGATGAATGGATCAACGAAAAGTGGAAGAGATAGAAAGAAGGAACATCAGAATAGAATAAATAACAGTACAAAAGATGTCCCCCTTGACAGGATGTATAAATAGAAAGAAGGAAACGTGAAGAGGCAGAACGAAAAGATCGTATCTACCAAGACAGGTCCTTATGTAAATAATTTTGTCATTTTTATGGGTACAATGTTTTTGTACTGAATGATATTATATTGCCTTAACTGCTTATAATTCAGATCTCTCTCTTTACGGTAATTTATTTGCCGTTTAAACAGATTAAGGAACATTAATAGTGAAAGATGCCTTCCATTAAAATTAAAAGCTAAGTATGAAGTAACAAGAAAATTTCGTTAGAAATAAAGTGAAGTGTATCAAACAGCTACACAATATCAGTCTTCCTCTATGTCAGCGAATGCCAGACAATTTATTCACAGATAAAGAAGAGATTTGAGGCAAGAAATGTGTGGTTCTACATAGGATGCTAAGAATACCATAGACGGGGCATATGAGCAATGTGGAAGCTAAAGAAAAAAATGAGAACAAAATGGACATTTGTACTTCTATCTGTATTTAGAAAGTTTTGTAGTGTCCTCCCTCTAATAGAGTCTATGTTGGACTCTTCCGCCTACTATAAGATTAGTGGGAGAGAAGGCCTTGGGGGAACAGTCAACTAGACTGTTCGTATCTGTCAAACTCTCCGCCTCGGCAGAGAAGAACCCTGACAAGGCTTTGCCGAAGGGCAAAGTTTTGTCTGGGGAAGCAGACATTCCCTGAACCCGTTTATACGGGTTTAAAGGGATTATTTTTGGTCGATCCTACGGGCTCGGAGATTCCACGGTAAACTCGTCCTTGTGCCACATACATCCTTCGTGGGGGTGGGGGCTGTTAAATATTAACAGTCAACCAGACTGTTCATTACTGTCAAATTCTCTGCATTGAGCAGAGAGGAACACGGACAAGGCTTTGCCGCAGGGCAAAGTTTCGTCCGGGGAGGTAGGCAGGCCCTGAACCCGTTTATACGGGTTTAAAGGGAATATTTTTGGCCGAGACTATGGGCTCGGAGATTCCACGGTAAACTCGGCCTTGTGCCACATACATCCCCCGTGGCAGGGGTGGGGGCTGTTAAATATAATAGTCGCATAGATTGTTCGACCGGGCAGTGACTGTTTGCAGCTGCTGTCAAACTCTCTGCCTATGGGTAAAGAAGAAACCGGACGAGGCTGTGCCGAAGGGCAAAGTTTCGTCCGAGGAGGTAGACAGACCCGAAACCGCTTATGCGGGTTCTAAGGGAATATTTTTGGCCGAGCCTACGAGCTCGGAGATTCCACGGTAAACTCGGCCTTGTGCCACATACATCAATCGTGGGGAGGGGCAATATTAACAGTCGGACTTATGGTTCAACTGTCGATCTTTCTGCCTCGAGCAGAGAGGAACCCGGACGAGGCAAAGTTTCGTCCGGGTAGGTAGACAGGCCCTGAATGCGTTTATACGGGTTCCAAGTGAATATCTTTAGCCGAGCCTACGGGCTCAGAGAACACATGGTAAACTCGGCCTTGTGTCACATACATCCCTCGTGGGGGGGGGGCTGTTAAATATTAACATTCGAATAGATTGTTCTACAGAGGCTGTGAATGTTCGCAGCTGCTGTCTAACTCTCTGCCTTCGGGTAAAAAGGAACCCGGACGCGGCTTCTGCCGAGGGGCAGAGCCGCGTCCTGTGAGGCAGACAGACCCGAACCCGCTTATGCTGGTTCTACGGGAATATTTTTGGCCGAGCTTACGGGCTCGGAGAACCCACGGTAAACTCGGCCTTGTGCCACATATATCCCTCGTGGGGGGATGTTAAATATTAACAGTCGAATAAATCTGTTCCAGCTGTGCTGGTAAAAGTCTCTGCCTCCGGGCAGAGAGGATCCCCAGACGAGGCTATGTCGAAGGGCAGAGTCTCCTCCCGGGAAACGGCTACCTGATCCCGTTTTATATGGTGTCTATGGGGAATTTTTGACCGAGCCTACGAGCTCGGATTGCCCCACATTAAACTCGGCCTCGTGTCGCATCCTACCACGTGAGGAGGCTGGTAAATATCAACAGTCGAATTGAATGAACACTGGGTCAACCGACCCACACTCACTCGTCGTGTAATTCTCTTGTATTTACTGTTTAATATATGATATATTTGTAACACTTGTTTTGTTATTTCTTAAACGATTTACTTGGTCACAACAGAAAGAAAAAGCAAGTTAAGATTTCTGGAACACATAATGAGGAAAGAGGGCTTAGAGAATTTGACACACAAAACATAGTGAATGCATGAGAGATGAGGGAAACATTGAGTAACCAATCTAACGAACATGTGTAAATGGATAAAAGAATAGGGTCTGGGAGAGATAGTAAGGTGAAAAACGTGGTTATAGAGCTACAAAGCTTTGGAAGTTGTGGTGGGCCATGGTCGCCGACATGCTGAAGGGATAAAAGAATAAAATAACCATAAATGAAGAAACACTCAATGTTTCGCATCTAGAAGATTCTTTCTGCTCGTATTATTTTATTATGGCTAGAAATTCTCACTACGTTTTAGTGACTTTTTGTCCTGTTAATTTATTATAGGCATTGTCTACCCACTTTCCACAGTCATGCCGAAAAAATCGATTGAGTAAAGTCTTTTGCCTTTTTATGCTTTCTTTCCTTTAAGCGATCAAGTCGGCCATGTTCCTTCTCTCTACAAACTCGGTGTAGAGGCTTTGCCGACGGGCCGGTTTGATGTCGGCGTTGACCTCTTCCCAATGATAGCAAGTAACTTTAGATGTTTGCAATCAAAGAAAACGTGTGATTTTATTTGTTTTCTTATTTTGCATGGTAGGTAAGTTGCTTTTTTATATCCGACATTTTTATCTGCTAGCAACCATCTTGGGAAGGCGGGAAAAAGAGTGCCGCGTATATTTATTGTCTCATTAGGGATTTGAGAGAGGAAAAAAGCCGAAAGACAATGGCACAAAAAGAGGAGAAGAAACGAGAAAAGACATACGCAAAAGTAGAATAAAAAAGAACATTACAAGACGAATGGAAAGGCCAAGCAAATAAAAAAAAATTTCTAGATGAATAAGTTCGAGAAAAATGAGGAAATACCGTTGGTAATATGCATAGATATACAAAAGAGTAAATTTATGAAGGAAAAACAAGTAGACAAAGAAAGAGAGGAAAAGGAAGAAAGGAAGGAAAGGAAAAGATAAAAAGAAAGAAAGGAAAAGTAAGAAAGGAAGGAAAGGAAATAGAAGAAAAGAAAGAAAGGAAAAAGAAAATGGCGAAAGGAAAAAAGAAAAGAGAGAAAGGAAAAGAAAGAAAAGAAAGAAAGGAAAAGAAAGAAAAGAAAGAAAGGGAAAGAAAGAAAAGAAAGAAGAAGGGAAAAAAAGCAAAGAACGAAAACAAAAGCAAGAAAAGAAAGAAAGTGAAAGAAAGAAAAGAAAGAAAAGAAAGAAGGAGGATAAAAGCAAAGAACGAAAAGAAAAGCAAGAAAAGAAAGAAAGGAAAAGAAAGAAAAGAACGAAAGAAAAAAGAAAACAATGAAAGGAAAAGAAAGAAAAGAAAGAAAAGAAAAAGAAAAGAACGAAAGGAAAAGAGAGAAAAGAACGGAATGAGAAGGAAAAAATCAAGGAAAGAAAAAGGAAAAAAGAAAGAAAGGAAAAGAAAGAGAAGAGCGAAAAGGAAAAGAAAGAAAAGAACAGAAGGAAAAGAAAAGAAAATCAACGAAAGGAAAAGGAAAAAAGAAAGAAAAGAAAGAAAGGAAAAAGGAAAAAACGAAAGGAAAAAAGAAAAGAATGAAAAGAAAAGCAAGAACGGAAGGAATAAATAAAAGAACGAAAGGAAAAGAAAGAAAAGAAAGAAAGGAAAGAAAAGGAAAATCAATGGAAGGAAAAAACAAAAAAGAAAGAAAAGGAAAAGAAAGAAAAGAAAGAAAATAGCGTAAGGAAAAAGAAGAAAAGCAGAAATGGAAAAAAAGAAAGAAAAGGAAAAGAAAGAAAAGAAAGAAAATAGCGTAAGGAAAAAGAAGAAAAGCAGAAATGGAAAAAAAGAAAGAAAAGGAAAAGAAAGAAAAGAAAGAAAATAGCGTAAGGAAAAAGAAGAAAAGCAGAAATGGAAAAAAAGAAAGAAAAGGAAAAGCAAGAAAAGAACGGAAGGAAAATAAAGGAAAATATCACCGAAATGAAAAGGAAGAAAAGAATGGTAAGCAATCCAAAAAAAAAAAAAATGACAAAGGCTAAAATAGAAAACAGATTTACAAGAAAAAAAAGAAGAGGAAATAAAGAAAGAGAAAATGAGTACGAAGAGAAAATACAAACAAAATATGTATGAGAAGATTAGAAAGACAAGGGAAGAAGAACGAGGGAAAGAGAGCAGAAAGCTGAAGCAAATATATATATATATATATATATATATATATATATATATATATATATATATTTATCCAGCCTCATATATGCTTAAGAGGAATTCTTTTAATAAGTATGCAAGGATTCAAGACTTCGGATTTCTGGTTCAAAAATTCTTTGGATCCGGAAATTCAACTGTATATATATATATATATATATATATATATATATATATATATATATATACATAATCAGAATTTTATTCTCTTAATGGATTTAATATGCTGAGCATAAGGTCTGCACTAGTGTTGAAGCAATCAGTTTTGTGACTTTGTCAGTGTTCAATATTTAGTTTTGTGATTTTGCTAGAATTAAGCGATTCATTTTGTAACTTTTTTTTCACCCTGCGAGTTTCGAATTAAAAATGAATTTTTGTCACTTTCTTACACAATCAGAAAATTTAGAATCGATTTCGGAGTACCAATCGATACTACATACACTCAAGGAAATCCCAAAGTATATTGAAGGAACATTTGTATTCAAAACAAAGAGGAAGTAATAGCAAAAATACTTAATTACTTAATTTTGAACAAAGATTCTATCGGTTAAAATGCTGCGTTAAAATAGAGAAAACACTGTAAATAAGGATGAAAACATAACTGTCCAATAAACGAAATTACTAAAATAATAAGCTTCTTTTTTTTCCATAAATAGCAATAACAATGGCCACGCTCCACTGATTTTTAAGAGATATTTCTAATTTATTTAACCATTGTTTACATAGTTTAGTCCAGTTCAGTTTTAGTTCGGTTAGTTGGAGTTTCTTAAAATTATTTCAGTTTTAATTTTCAAATTCTCATTGCACAAATATTCTCCTTTATGTCATATCCATCATTATTATTATTGTTTTATTTCCTATGGTTTCTCGTGTATACTCATTTCTTTCTGTGTCCCGACCAGAGACCTAAGGTCAAAATGGAATCATCACATTTTCCACTGAGCAGTTTTGAAAAAAAAAATCGCATATATTTTACATAGATAAAGCCCTTGGTAACATGTGGGCTGTACATTTTTTTAGTATTTCTTTAAGGTATGGGATACCAGGAATTCCTTCAATAAGTCTATTGGAATCTTTTCCAATCATTCCAAGTGCTCCAACTACAACTGGAATTCTTAATGTTTTCATGTGCCCCATTTTTGAGATTTTGATTTCAAGGTTCTTGTATTTCGATAGTTTTTTTTAAAGATCTTCAAAGTTACATTGCAGTCTGCTTGGACTGCCATATCAATAAGAAGGTACATTTTGTCTTTGTAGTCTCTGATTGCGATGTTAGGGCAATTAGCTTTGATTGTCCTGTCAGTGAGTTTTGTAAAGTCCAATAATAATAATAAAGACCACAAACAAAAAAAGTGCCTCCTTATTGATATTGCAGTCCCTGCAGACTGCAATGTATCTTTGAAGATATTCAAAAAGCTGTCAAAATACAAGGACCTTGAAATAGAAATCTCATAAATGTGGCACATCGGAACATCAACAATCCCTGTTGTAGTTGGAGCCCTAGGATTGGTTGGAAAGGATTCCAGTAGACGAGTTGAAGGGATCCCTGGAAGTCCATGCCTCAAAGAGATACAAAAAATTGTTCTCACAAGTACAGCCCACACTTTACGAAGGGCTTTATCTATGTAATTTATTTTTGCAGTGGAAAGTGTCATGATACCATTTCTAACCATAGGTCCCTGGGCGGGACCCGGAAAGAAATGGCTAAACGCTAGATATCAAAGGAAATAAAAAAAAATAATAATCATTATTATTATTATTATTATTATTATTTAGCATTATCTCCGACTCTTAGATGTTTCAGCCCGGTAATGATGTAATGATGAGCATACCTCAAATCTTACTCGGAGCTTAGAGACACATTTCCTCAGCACATGAGCTGTTTTAAGCAGTCCTGCCACCTGCGCACACCCAATGATGTTAAATATACCGAATAAGATTTGAATAGCAGAAAGATTTCAACAGAAATAATAAAAACATAACTGCTGCTTTGTATATTTGTTCACCAACGTCTTTAACGTCTATCAGTATGAATTCCTGTCTGCTCTTCTGCACAAGGGTGATATTAGCGCGATGGCTTTCCAAACGCTTGTCACTCAAGATGACCGTATCCCCATATGAGGTTCACTTTTGCTGTCAGTCTCGGTTACTGACTGTGATGTTGTTGCCAGTTCCATACGCTCAAAAAGCCATATGTCCTCTGCATAGTTTCAATGTACTATGAGGTGTTGTGATACTTTAATCAGGGTGTTGGCTGTACTCTTTGGGTGCCAGTTCAGTTCAGCCGCTAACAATGGGTTGCACACTTTCTGAGGCTTTCTTGCACAACCGTCACAAGTGTGGATCACTTGTATTTTTCTTTTAGCAAAGTGTACTAGATAGAATTTGTTCTTAAAGCCTTATCTGCTCAGATCATCCTTTCGGGTCCCCACTCCACGATTCCTGATCTGCCACCTCTTCGTTTTCTATGTGCAAATGGTGCTTTTTTTTTCTTTCTATCCATCGACATTCTCCTCATAAATAATCCTTTCCCGTGACAGGCCAACGTTTCTGTTTCAATACTGAATTTTTCATTCATCTCACCGTTTAACATCTACTGATTATTCTGCAAGGACATTCTGACACTGCACACTCTTAGATTATTATTATTATTATTATTATTATTATTATTATTATTATTATTATTATTATTATTATTGCTTGCGTAATATCCGTAAAATGACTAAATTTTGACCTAGGATTCAAATATCGACGTGCACTGCCAAGGATCAAATTAGTATTTTTACCCACTGTGAAAATTGTTATAATCATTCCCTCACACACACACACACACACACACACACACACACACACACACACACACACACACACGCACACACACACACACACATATATATATATATATATACAGTCCCAAGCAAAAGTTTACAACACATGTTTAGGTGTTTCTAACGTAGTTATATTAATTAAAATTTTACATACATATGTTTAAGCCTTTAGTCAAACAATCAGATATAAAAAATAATCAATAAAAATATCCCACAAAGAAAAACCAACATTTAATAATGAAAAAGTTTAAAATACATTTATTAAATCATCTATTAATATTTCGTAGCGTAACCGTTATCGCTAATTACATCATGTAGGCGTTTAGAGTAATCCCCTACAAATTTCTTGCAGGTTTCTTGGCTAATATTTTTCCATTCTTCACGGCGAAATTCCTTTAGTTCCTGCAGGTTTTCTGGGTTCCTTCTTTGATTTCTCAGTTTCAGTTCTCTCCATAAATTTTCAATCGGATTGAGATCTCGAGATTGATTGGCCATTTTGGAATGTCCATTCTATTTGTTCTTAACCATGATTTTGTAAGCTTTGCAGTATATTTAGGATCATTGTCTTGTTGAAAGACCCAACCTGGTTTCAAGCCCCAGTTAATGTGCACTCTGACGTAAATTACTGTCCGAAATATCCCTATAATATGCTCCATTCATCATCCCTTCTATTACTTCAATGTTCCCTACACCTTGGACACTAAAGCAACCCCAGATCATGATTGATCCGCCTCCAAATTTTACTTTTGGGATGATATTCTTCGGCGAATATTCATTACCCTTCTTTTTCCAGACCTTTGCCACAGAATTTCTGCCAAAAAGTTCAATTTTCCTTTCGTCTAACCAAAGTACATTTTCCCCAAATGCTGCAGGTTTAATCCAATGCTCATTTGCAAAATCCAGTCTAGCAAGAACGTTTTTAAAGATGTTATATCGACGAAGTGAACGACTAATTGTATCTTATCCATTTTTACTCGACTTACTTCTAGTCCTCCCTGAAGATCTTTAAAATATCTGATTGTATAACTGAATACCTAAATATATGTTCTACGAGCAGTATAAGTTTAATTAATGTAAATCTATAAGAGATTTTTGTAAGAATGTGTTGTAAACTTCTGCGTGGCACTATATATATATATATATATATATATATATATATATATATATATATATATATATATATATATATATATATATATATATATATATAATACGAGGCTCATTCAATAAATAAGATGAATTTTTCGGTATAAGGACTTCTAATACAGATAGAAGCTTACTATTTTATATTTTTTTGTTTTACTTCTTTTTCACATGGATTTAATTTCTTTTGCAGATTAAAAATAACTTTGAGAGTTTTGGCGATTAACAAAGATGGCCGATCAAGAAGCATGCTCCAGGATTGAACAGCGGTCAGTTATCAAGTTCTTGGCTGCTGAAGGGTGCAAAACAGTTGAAATTCATAGGAGAATGTCAACTGTGTATGGTGCCACATGTTTCAGCCGAAAAAATGTCTACAAGTGGGCTAAATTGTTTAAAGAAGGACGGAGCAGTGTTGAGGATGAAGACAGGCCTGGGAGGCCTACAGAAGTGAGGTCTCCTGAGGTGATCGAATCAGTCAATGACCTCATTCAGTCTGACAGAAGGGTGACAGTGGATGACATTGCAAGGACTTTGAGCTTATCTGTTGGGACAAACGCAGGGGTCATCAGTCAGATGGAGTCATCTTGCATCATGACAACACAAGGCCTCACACAGCAGCCCAAACGGTGCAGACCATCAACGAGCTGGGCTGGGAACTGCTCCCTCATCCCCCTTACAGCCCAAACCTTGCCCCATCAGACTTTCACATGTTTGGTCCCTTGAAAGCGTTCACGAGAGGCACGAAGTTTAAAAGTGACGATGAAGTCAAAAGTGTTGTGAGCGACTGGCTGAGACATCAGTCCAAAGATTTTTACGCTGAGGGAATACGGAAGCTTGTGCACAGATGGGAAAAGTGTGTGACAGTGCTGGGAGACTACGTTGAAAAATTAAAAAAATGTAAGCTTCTATCTGTATTAGAAGTCCTTATACCGAAAAATTCACCTTATTTATTGAATGACCCTCGTATATATATTATAATCCAGAGTTCTTTAATTTTTATTTTAAAAGAAAACCAGTGTTCGATACACAGTAGAGAATAACATTATAATTAAAAATATGTTTTCATCGCAATACAGAAATTGCCATGTTTCGAAACCAAAACCTAAATCATAAATTAAACTTAAGTTTAAAATTTTTTTTTTTCCATTTTGTCCCAAAAATGATTTGCTCTTTTTATAGTATTATATAGTTTAAGTTGGTGGGGGAATGAGAATAAAATTTTTTTTAAGGGGGTGTTAGTTCTTTTGACGTATTAGGATACAAGTAAAATTTAAGGTGGCAAAGTAAATATCGGTTAGGTGTGGGTTTGTAATTTCTGTCTGTTGATACTGGCTTCCTTGTATGAGAACGTGTCATCACTATCTGTTTTTTTAAGATGCACTACAAGACAATTGGCATTTTTATTTATTTTTTATTTAATATCTTATTTTATAAAATACATTGGGATCTTCTTAAAGGGGTTTTCAAATATGATTAAGACATATTTTTTATATTTATATTTTTATTAATAAAGATCTAAAATACTTTATTTATTATATTTACTAATAAACTATATACGGTATTATAAAATTAAAATATTAGAATTTAATATTTGAATTTAATTACACATTTTCTTATTAATTTTTGATCAAATAATAGATATATAATTATGTAAATTTTTTTTCATTAAGAAAATCCAAATGTATTTTATAAAATAAGAAAATAAAAAAAATAAAAATGCCAATTTTATTGTAGTGTATGGTGAGTATTTAGATGCAAAATATAATTAAAAAACGTTTTTGAAAAAACTCTATCCCAATATAGATAGTGCTTAACTACGCTAGCATTATGACAAACTGATATATTTTCAAATTATATATAAGTAACTGTCAGTACACCTCCAGCACCTGATGATTGCGTCTGGCATGAAACCCCGAGTCATGCGAACGGTATGGGATTATATGAATATTTATTAATATATATACTTTATATCTGTTTCAATAACAGCAGCGCTTTATGTGTATTTCATATATTTATATATATTTACATTACAAGGAAAGTAGACTAAAACATTTCCCCCCACGAATTTAAACAAAAACGTAATCACAGTACTTTGTCAGTCGTTTTTAATGAAACTTGTATGCACAAATACAAACACACACACACACACACACACACACACACACACACACACACACACACACACACATATATATATATATATATATATATATATATATATATATATATATATATATATATATATATGTATGGCGTTTATATATATCGCGTATATAATGCGGTATGGCGTTTATAAATGTCACGTATATAATGCAGTAAAAAGTTTCTCCGTTCGCCGATAGCCTAGAGCAGTGGTTCCCAACCTTTTTTACATGGCGGCACACTATTGAGTTCTTTAAATTTTCGCGGCACACCTATCACAAAATATAAATATTTTATACTCATAGGCTTTTTTGCAATAAAATAATAAAAAACAAAGAATATTATTATATAAGGATTTATTATATTTCATTTGTTTGTCTTACTAAAACTTTAATTTACAACGCCTAAATATTTAATAAAAAGATGTACAAAGAATCTGTAAATATTGTGAAGGAGATATATAGACGATATAAACTGGTGATAAAACAATACCTACATTTTTAACGATTCCTAATTGAAAAGATTAAAAATGGTAAGGAAAAGGTAAAAAAATGTTTGGGAGTTAGGAGCATTACGTAAAACCTCACATAGTACAGTTCTGTGTTACAACTTTTTGTCTTACAACCTGTGTACTTAGGAATCATTTTGGTATCGAAATTGGGTCTGAATTATTCAGCTCCGATGTCGATTCCCGATACTTTGAAAAACTGCTGATATTCCGATTAATCGCCCCATGACTAATATAAACCATAATAACGCTTACCAATTAGTATCCGCGAAACGTTTAGATTCCAGAAATTCGGCGATTTTGAATTGAGTGGTGTCAGCATGATTAAGAAATTGAATGTCTTTATGAAACAAAATGAAATTAAATGGCTTCTAGGTGTTATCTCTTCGCGGCAAACCAGTAATCATTCCGCGGCACACTAATGTGCCGCAGCACAGTGGTTGAAAACCACTGGCCTAGAGGAAAAAGTCTTTGACTGATGTCAAATCGGTCGAGTTTCGATATATGTGCAGGGTGCGATGGATAAATTGTCATCTAAATGAATCAAAAATGAAAATAACACTGACATCACAGTTTAACAGATATATTTACCAAATTTATACAAAAATATCTTGACAGACTAAAGAGTTAATTTATTCAATAAAATCGCCATTGGCTTCAACCACAGCCTCCAGATGACTTTGGAATCTCCTGCAACTCTTTTGGATGGCTGCCATAATCCTTGCCTTCAGTTCATCTTTGATATTACAAAAAGTTTTGTTGGTCTCTCGCTCAACTGCGCGCCACACATAATAATGATGAAGGTTGCAGTTTAAGAAGTTTTGTTATCCTGATGTAAGGGATGATTTGGCCGCAGAAATTGTCCGACAGCCATGACTGGGTTCTCCTACTTGTGTGTCATGGTGCAGACCTAGGGTAACCCTCTTGATCTAGGACAGTACTACACCTTCAAGTCACATGATGTAGGCCTCCGTATTGAGTCTGAGGATCCTGTTGGAAGATAAATGGAGGCATAACATCGCCATCACTAGTGATCACTCCAAACACCTACGTAATCACCATTAGACTCATCCAAATCTTTCCGAATCCTCTCCGCTATACTCAGATTGACACCTAAGCACTCTAAAATGTTCGTATTGTACCTTCCGGTGCGAGTCCCAAGCAGGACAGCGAATGCCGTTTTCTAATTTCTGGCGGCTGAACTGCGACATGTTGCTCTTTTTCTCACAGACGGTACCTAACTCATCTTACTATACTGTACAGTCGACAAAATCAAAAACAAGCAACACGCATGCGCGAAATTAAAAACATAAAATGGCGTCAAATTGCCCATCGCGCACTGTCTATATGTATGTATGTATTGTTGTCGATATATATATATATATATATATATATATATATATATATATATATATATTATGAAATTATGAAAGTCCGACAATTATTTTAAGACATTTTTATGTTTATACATTCTTTTTATAGATACAAATATTTAAGTAAACACTCTGTTTATAATAAACAGTATTAAGCAACATTTACCGGTGTACGAATATTTTCTATGAACATTTCTCGGAAATTCAGGCCGGTAAGACAGTAAAATCGACCTTGCTAACCGAAAGGCTCCTCTGTGGCCAAATCGGTTAAATGCACGTCAGGATGTATAACGTTTTCGTATAGGATACAGGTTCGATTCCTGTCGGAGGACGAATATTTTCTATGAAAATTTCTCGGACATTCAAAGCGATAAATGTTTAATACTGTTTATTATAAACAGAGCATTTACTTAAATATTTGTATCTATAAAAATAATGTATAAACATAAAAATGTCTTAAAATATATATATTATAAATTAACTGATTTAAAAATATGGTTTCATCGCTACACAGGAATTATATATATATTATTTTATATATATTATGTAAAGTTTTTATACAAGTTAATTTGATTACAAGAAAATTGCTATTAAACAACAGATGTTTGTTAAATTTTCAGGACACACTAATATTTTATATTAATTTCACCATATAATGTCTGTTTTAAATTAGAAATAAATACAATAAATTATTTAGTGGTGTAAGATTGTATTATGCACCTGGAGCGTTGTTCATTATATTGTAAAGAAATATTATAAATAAATACACGTAATACTAATATTAATGTCATTTACTTTTTAATTTCAGATATTCAAAATATTACCATTAGTTGAGAGATAAAGTTGAGAGAGAAACAGAATATTGTAAGTTCTTGAGTGATGGAAATACAAGCTTCGGAATTGGTAAAAAATTGAGATCATGAAAAAATTAAAAAAAGAAGTTGAGATCATTGGTAAGAACGAGGAAGTAACTGTGATGATATGTTATTGAAAGAGAGCGGAGAGAGAAAGAAATGAAATAGCGTTCAGCAATCAATATGTCTCGAAGACAAGAAATTATTTGACGAATCGGATGCAGCAAATGCAAACAAAGAGGAAAAGATGCAGAATATTAAGAACATTGGCTTAAGACATGAATGCAATCCACCTACCAACGAGAAACGTTTAAATTTGGCAAAGAAGTACATTTAATTAAGAGTTCCATTTTTAGAAGTATCAATGTTAACGTCATCCTCAGTGACTGATCAGTTTTTGAATAAATGTGTACTTCATTAACAAAATATCTATTTTGGGTTCAAGAAATACCGTCCAAACTTAACGAACGTTTTTTTTTCTCCAGATGCCCGATCTTATTGGAAGCAAAATAAATTTGTGTTTATTTTTTTTTCCCTTTTTCATTACTGCATTTATTTTTGAACGTGCCATTCATTATTCTTCCAGTAATTGTGTCCTTCATCAAATGTTTTTTTTATCGTTACTATTTTACTTTCTAAAATGTGTTTTTTAAAAAATGTCTATGAAAACTGATCATTACGTTATGGTGAAGAATATCGACCTATATAGGATAGACATGAGGGCTTATCATGTCCATCCAATATAGCTCTATTTTTTCTTTTTTTCTGTGGCTTATATCGTTTTGGAGGATTTATAAATAAGCATTGATGCCAATGAGCTTGTGTAATATAACCTGACCCCCTCGGTGCAAGTTATTATCAATATTTCTGATAAAGTTAGATCTTATAAACTTGATATATTGTTCATATAAATGGAAGTATATTCTGGAAGATTTAATATTAATTATACGAGAAAGTCTGACTTTTGAGATATCTGATAATTAATCCATATAAATAATCCCGTTATTTTTATGCATTTTTAGCGTACAAATAAATACATTAAACGCACCGTAAAAAAATTAAATTATTTTTCAATTGCACTGTGTTCATAAATTAACAAAAGTTAATGTTGCTCTGAATATTATTTCTTATGATCATTACTTCGCGAATCATTACTTCGAGAATCATTACTTCGGGAATCATTACTTCGCAAATCATTACTTCGCGAATCATTACTTCGCAAATCATTACTTCGGGAATCATTACTTCGCAAATCATTACATCACAAATCATTACTTCGCGAATTATTACTTCGTGAATCATTACTTCGTGAATCATTACTTTGCAAATCGTTACCTCGTGAATCATTAGTTCGTGAATCATTACTTTGCGAATCATTATTTCGCGAATCATTACTTCGTGAATCATTACTTCGTGAATCTAAAATTCAGTAACTAATATTCTATTCATCATTGTGTACTTCATTAACAAAATATCTATTACAAAATCTTTTGCTGAACAAGAGTAGTAGATTTTCTGAGTTCGAGATGGTAGCACCAGTCACGATGGCAGAAAGAAAGAGAAATTTAATAATCGAGAAGGAAAAAATATAAAGAAAATCTAAGGAAAGATTTATCTTTTGTTCCCACCAAAATTTCACAATGTAATCTCTATTTATTAAACGCATATCCTTTTTCAATAGTTATAAGTGGATGTGTATCTATAATACGCACTGTTAATGTATTTTAATGCTGGGTTCCATAATGAGATTGTTACAATAGTCACGCTCCTGCACATCGGTAACAATCACATATATAGGTACATTGCATTTTATATTATAGAATAGCTTCTTCTTCTTCTTCTTCTTCTTCCTCCTCCTGCTCCTCCTCCTCCTTCTTCTTCATACTCCTCTTTCTTCTTCTCCTTCATTTTCTTCTTCTTCCTCCTCCTTCTCACGTCTTCTTCCTCCTCCTCCTTCCTCTTTCCTCCTCCTCCTTCTTCTTCATCATCTTCTTCCTACTCCTTCTTCTCATCCTCTTCTTCTTCATCTTCTTCTTCTTCCTCCTCCTCTTTTTTCTTCTTCTTCTTCCTCCTCCTCCTCCTCCTCCTCCTCCTCTCTTCTTCTTCTTCTTCTTCTTCTTCTTCTTCTTCTTCTTCTTCTTCTTCTTCTTCTTCTTCTTCTTCTTCTTCTTCTTCTTCTTCTTTCTCCTCCTTCTTCATCATCTTCTTCTTCCCCCTCCTCCTCCTATTATTATTATTAAAGAAAAAAGAAAAAGCTCTTCCAGACACTGGTTATACATTTCCACTTGCTGATATTTATCCCCCCTCCAGTCATGGTTCCAATAAATATAAGAAATTCTTCTCAAAGAGAGAAGTACAAACGTCATACATTGTCCGTAACAGAATAACTTAGAATTTCTCAAGTATTGGAATCGGCGCTTCTTTGCACAGCTTGTTTTACAACACAGTTTATGAAATAGAAAGAAAAAAATTATCGACAATCAATAATCCGGTAAATGCGTTAATGATACCAGATTAATGGTAGTCAAAATGTATTTATTATGTTTAGGCTAATTTTCTATGCTGCCACCCTAAAAAGAGTGATAATAATTTTGTCTCTGAACTGTGATTATTAATCAAAAGATCAGATTCTCAGTTGGTGTGTCTATATAAGCCCTCTAGCTCTTATATGTATATAGAACGCTATTGTTTTCGAAAGCACGTTAAAATACCTGATAATGAACATAGAAATCCTGAAGCGAACCATTGAACGTATACTAATGATGAATTGAGCTTTGGGAAACGTGCACGAATGCATCTGAGATTCTTCGCGTGTTTCCTGATTAGCTATTGGCGAATTTCTAATCCGACGTCGTTAATCGTTGTTGCGAGTTGAAAGTGTCCAATTTAAGAAGCATTTAATGCCAGCAATGTCATCATCTATCTTGCTGGCTGATTAGACTCTTGTCATGAATCTTGATTATCGTAACAAGCCTTTGCTGAAGACAGCCAACGATCAGGGCAATTCAAGATTATAAACCTATGACGAATGATCGCCTTTCAATATTTAAAAAGAATCAAATCAAGGCGCACTTCTTGACAAAAAACAGAAGTGTATAAAATGGGAGAAAATTGAATTTTCGATTCATGTAAACATGTAACTAAGTATATTTGAATAGAATTATTACTGATACAGATATTTTTTATATTCATAAAAATATGTACGATGAATCTTTTGAAAACCATTTCGATGTCTAAACTTTTTTTCTGTTTTTTTTTTCTTCTTCTGATCGTGTAGCTGGTTTAATGGATAAACGACTCAGAATAAAAAATTAGAGAACCAATTTTCAGTCGGGTTCGTTAAATTCACTCACGCGCAATTATTTCCCCTTCTCCCAGCTATGGGTTAAATAGTAGGACTGGTATCTGTGTCTACAAAAAACATTATTCTCAAACATTTTTAATGCAATATTCACTCCTAAAAAAGAATTATTCGGACAGTCCAAATTAGGTTTTGTCGTTAAATAAGCCACAAAGGGTTGATAATCCATAAAGAACAAAGTAATCAAAGTAATTTTTTGTGCGCTTTTATTCTATACGATCATACTCAAAACAAGTAAAAAAAATTAACAATTGCATCAGGTTTCGAATAATAAAAAAACTGATCGATATTTTGTTCATTTATAGTACATTTAAAAAAAATTATTAATTCTAAATTTTTTCGATCTGAATACATGTTTAAAATACTGTGTCAGCCAATCGGACTCACGATAACTAGTGACCAGTAAGTTTTAGTGACGGCCATCCATTATTAACCATAGTGATAAGGTTTACAATTTATAGATTAACTTCTAGATTTTAAGATATTTTTCATAGTTAAAATATCAACCTAAACAAAACAACTTACATCGACACTGATTTTAATATATTGTTTCTTAATTATATTGCGATGAAATGAAATGAAGAATTTAGCATCCTAAGTCGGAATCTTCTTTAAGAAATTCCTGATGTTTAAATCCGGCAACTATTCATTTTAAAATTTCAAACTGCATAACAACATAATTAGGAAATTCTATGTGCCTGAAGTTGTTGGCAGTGTAGGGAGACCACAGATGTTTTCCCTTGGGTTGAGCTCATGGGAGTTCGGCCTCTTTAGAGAGGAGAACTCTTCTGTGCCTTTTAGTTTTTGCTTCCGTCTTTTTGAGGAACGGCCTCTTTACCTTCCTGACCACCAGGGCGTCCACACACGTGGAAACCGGTCAACATGTGCACGGCCAAGCGAAGGAAAAAAAGGAATTTCTATTCACTTATCTACGGACGGTCAAACGTCATAAAGTTGGTATGTTATTTCTTTGTTCTCGGTTTGTAAACCTCCTCGTTTCTTTGGACAATATGAACAATCGTTTGTTTTGGGACATATGTAAATCTTTTTAATATATGTGTGTAAGTTTTTTGCCTTATTAAATGTTTGGTTTGTCAGGCTCGCGTATTTCGTTTTTCTACAGGGTGCGAGTGCTATTTGAGGACATATTGTTTTAAGTTCACTACACGCTCAAATCATTTATAATATTATTCTTTTTTTATTTCAGATAACCCAGTCAGTGAAAGATGTTAACCCAAGAAATGAAAAGACATGCAGTCATTGCTGCTTTAGCTGAAAAACATAGTGATTTAAAAATCAGCAACTTTTTATATGTTGCCAGATCATTTTTTCATAAAGTTCGTTTGGAGCTACAGTGATGTGATGGCAATGTTTCCTCTGTTTCAAAAGGAAAAAAAAAAGCATTCACAGCACTCTGATGCCGCGAGAACACCAGAATTTATACGGAATGTTTAAAACATCATCGATGAGAACCCCGGAAGATCAATGAGGTCCATCGCCAAGGAACTCCAGGTATCAGAGTGGACTATCAGAACCGTGGTACATCAGGACATTCGATATAAGTCATATGTAATGAGGAAAGACCAATTCATATCGGCGAAGACACAGGAAAACCGTCTCATGTGTTCAAAACAGTTGCTAAAGAAAGTGAAAAATCCCCACGAACATGGCATGCTTTGGTTTTTCTCGGACGAAAAAAACTTTGACCAAGATCAGAAAACAAACAGACGGAATGACAGACGGCTATGTGCATCTCCTTCGGAAGTACTCAGGGTGATGCACCTTACAGTTTCCCACAAGGTCTTAGGGTCAATGCTGCTGGATACATTAATGTTCTTAAAACGGTTGTTAAGCCCTGGATAAAATAAAGTATGCAATGGAAGACCATATGTCTTTCAACAAGACTCTGCACCTTCTCACAAAGTCATTGTAACCCAGGATTGGTTATCAGAGAATTTTTACGATTATGTGACCCCGAAGATGTGGCCCCCGAACTCGCCAGATTTAAATCCTATGGACTATTATGTGTGGAGCGTCGTTGAAAGGGAGACTAATCGACATCCTCATAGTAACATAGCTTCACTGAAGGCCGCCATTGTCCAGGTGATATCCAAAATGAATAGGGACCATTAATTGCAGTTTGTGGACGGTTTCGAGCCCGAATAGAAGCAGTCATTGAAGCCAAATGTGGTTTCATAGAATAATTAGATAAAGAAGTATCATGAAGGATACTTGTGTCAATTTGAATTAAATATATACATTGTTTGCTAAGATATTGCTGTTTATTTAACATACTAAAAATGTCCTCAAATAACACTCGTACCCTGTATATTCGCATTCAGTGTTAGTATATCAATGGCTACGCTAATGCTAATATTAGTACTCGGTATACTACTGGAAGGCTAAAACACATTATTCTTCTTGACACAAAATAGTCGGTAAGCTATGTCTGGCCGATAAATAATACTTATAGCAATTATGACTGTAGACATTTTTTTTTCTTTTTTTTTGTGAATTGCCTTACACTTTTATGAAAGATAGGGAAATGCTTTGGAATTCAGCATTTTTGATCTGTTAGACTGGTTGCGGGCCAAGTTTAAGAGCTGCTATTTAGCCCATAACTGGGGGGAAGAAACAGATTCATGCCTTTTCAAAGGGCATTTTTGAGAAAGCCGACGCAACAGACAACCCCATAATTTGAATTCTGCTCGCCGATTAGTATCTTACAAACATGATTCTAAATTTTAAAGACTCGATCTCTCAATATCCAGTCCAATGATCAACAATCTGACAGATTTCTTGATGTCGTCGATTGAATTGTGAACATGATAATCTTCCTTATAATAGTTTATCTTTCCCCTATGTCTGCATTGCTGTGGACTGAAGTTTTAATCTGACGGTTAACTTAAATATGCATAGCAGCTAACAGACCTTAAGATGAGCGCATTCGTAAGCTGCTTTCGAGGTTCCAGGACTAACTTAAGAAGTAATAACCTCCAGAAACAACAATTGTTTGTCCCAAGCCTGAAAATTGAAGTTTTCGATGTCTCCCTTATAATTCGGGAATCATTTTTAATTCATGTCATTATCTTATGCTATATAAAATACACCAGAAATAAAGTGCGTACGTATTTCAATAAAAAAGTAAATTCATGTATATGCGTAACTGTTTCTATCCGTCTAACTTCGACTTTCGAAGTGGGCTAGTTTTCTTAATAACTCTTTTTCAAAACCAATTTCACAATTCTTCAGCTTTTGGGATTGGATTTTTAAAAGCTGGCAATTTTGACATAGATTCTTCGAATTGTTTTCTTTGTAACTGAAAAACACAAAAAATATCCCCCCCCAAAAAAAAAAATCAGTATCGGAGCGTATTTATAAGAACGCTTTGTCCATTCATCAAATTGTCACCTTCTGACCGCGTCAGTAAGACTTGATCAATATCTTACGAAACAACAGGGCGGGGGATAGAAAGATGCAGAAAAATGAAAGAAAAGAAACGAGAAGGAAAGGTAAAAGTTTCGATGAAACAAAGAAAAAAGAATGAAAAATAAAATAAAATAAAATGTTTCGTCAATGAAGCCTTATTCATCTTTCTTTCCATCTGCAGTGGAACGCGTAGTGATATGTAGAATTGGCCGGGACTATTTGTTACCCTCGGAGTGCTTTTATGCTCTTCTGAGTAATGTAATCTTTTTTCTGCTTCTGAAAATATATTTCGGAAGATATTGCTTCTTCACAGAGTCAGTCTTTAAGCTGATGCAGATGCAGAATAAAAGTATATATCACAGCGTTAGTCATACATCATGGGTTATGCATTAGGAAAATGCGGTTTGGCTTGGAAATGGACTTCATTTAGTGTCTGGGAAAAAAACGACTCAAGAGGAGCTATGAAATAATGCAGCATACATAACGCAAACACACACGCATTATATATATATATATATATATATATATATATATATATATATATATATATATATGTATATATGTATATATATATATATATGTATATATATATATATATATGTATATATATATATATATATATATATATATATATATATATATGTGTGTGTGTGTGTGTGATTGTGTGTAAGTATTGATATATGAATATACATAGGTAGCTGTGTATATCGATACATGTGTATGTGCCTATGTGTGTAATTGCACATGTAAATGAACGTATGTATATGTGAGATTTACATAAGTGTATGTGTGGTATATATATGTATATGATAAAACAAAATCTTTAATATTGCCTTCAAATATTACTCCATCTTAATTTAAAACCTAAACTTTAAGTAAAAAAGATTACCCATCTAAAAATAGTCACAAATTACATTCATGAATTAGATTCAAAATGACAGAGATGTTAACTTAACTATCATTTACAATATTAAAAGATTACTATCAGTAAGCTGTTATATTTTAAATAATTTTTTTAAATGTACTTTCTATGAATGTGTTTTTAAATATACTATTTAACTCATATTAAATCCCTAAATTATTTGTAAAAGTTAAAGATTTAAACAGCTAGCAAACTTCAAATTACTTTCTTCGTTGATTTAAAAAAATTAAATTACTATCAAAAATTAAAATTTTCTTTACATAAATTGCTAAAAATGATCAACTCTCCTCTTCCTTGATAAAGCCTAATGACAGCTTCTTTCTCTTTACTCCCCCTTCTTTCTTTCTTTTTTCTTCTTATTTTTTCTTTTCTCCCCCTTCCCTTTCAATATATCACTTCCGTTAAGTTAACCGATTAAATAGGTCAATGTCTGGTCCCTCCTTCCCTAATACTAAGTATAATAGATAGAAATATTAAAATAAACCCTCTCTAAACTCGATCATGTCTCTCACACCAATCCTCACTACCCTCTCTGTTAAATTACATAAAATTAATACTATCCGTATAAGTTTAAATATTCATTTCATTTTTCGTTTCACCTTTTGGAAGTGTAGTCTGATGATCCAGCGTCCTTTAAAAGGGCTATGGTGAAATAAATTGTTACGTGGAGCCTTAAAGTGGTCTGTTTTTCTTTAAATTAATATATATATATATATATATATATATATATATATATATATATATATATATATATGTAAAGCATTAAACGGCTTATCTTTCGAATAACTTTAAAGTTTCGCGGACATACATACCACTTATCAGGGTCATAAAATTCAATATCTCATTTGTATTTTCCATAACAACCGCTAATCGTAGACTAGAAACAAATTCCAAATTCAACAATATTTAAATATCTTAAAGCGTTATATGACTTTGTGTAGAATTTCGCCATCGTAAAATGTATTCTTGTAAAATATCTTTTGAACTCGGCAAATTCCAAACCTGTCGCATGAAGCAGAATATTAGACATTAATATATTAATATTGAAATATTATTGATAATTTACTTTTTTATTTTTTAAGTACTTAATTATTTACATTTATTTTTTATTATTTTTAAATACACACACACACACACACACACACACACACACACACACACACACACACACACACATATATATATATAACTTTAAGGAAAAGGATCATATTTTTTATTATTAAAATAGATACAAAAGCATCTCATTTAAGAAAAAGATTTTAGGCGCCAGTCGGCCCACACTTCCTCAGAAACGGAATTGTCAGCAATATAAAACAGAGATGCTGAAAAGAAAAATTATTCTCAACAATTGGTATTAAAAAATAAATTACCAGAAATTTAAGATACTGGACAATTTGTTTCGTCTTGTTCGGAGGTTTCTTGTTCTTTCTGTTCTTTTCAAATTTTTTCCTTCGATGCCAACTTGTTTGAAAATTGCGCTATCGGAGTTTTTTCACACTACGTATTTAAATATATATATATATATATATATATATATATATATATATATATATATATATATATATATATATATATTGAGAGAGAGAGAGATAATACTGCTACGCAGAAGTAAAAGTAAATGAACCGCTAAAATAATATTTAACAAAAGTAGGCGTCATCCAATATTAAATGTAAGTGTTCACCTACATTTGCACATCTTAATTTTTAATTAATATTTTTATTCCAGCTTGATAAAATAAACTTCGAAAATGTTTGTAATTCGTTTGATGAAGGATTTTCTTAATGAATATATAGTTGATCTGGAAAAAGTGACATTTTCCTAAAACATCTTAGGGATTTGCTTACTTTTGTGCTTATACATTTGTATATATATATATATATATATATATATATATATATATATATATATATATATACCCGTTTAGGTGAAACCTAGGTAGGTTTGCTTGGCTCCTTAGGATTATCTTAGGTTTTACTCTACTTCGTGTATTGAGCACTTTACGTAGTTGTCTTTTACACGCGTTTTGTTTTTTTTTCACTTTGGACTTGGAGCTTAAACACTGGACGATTCTTTTCGCCCTGTTTCTTTTTTATTCCTCATTTTCGGGTACCGATTTATTCTACTGCAAGTCGAGCTATCCGAGGTTTTTCCAAGCGATTACCACCATATATATATATATATATATATATATATATATATATACATATATATATATATATATATATATATATATATATATATATATATATATATATATACGTGTGTGTGTGTTCGTGTATATATACGTATACATGTGTGCGTGTGTGTGATACACACACGCACGCACAGACACACACAGACACACACACACACACACATATATATATATATATATATCTGAAAGTGTTATTTCTTCTGCACAATGTGTGTGTGTGTGTCTGTGCGTGCGTGTGTGTGATACACACACGCACGCACAGACACACACACACACACACACACACACACACACACACACACACACACATATATATATATATATATATATATATATATCTGAAAGTGTTATTTCTTCTGCACAAAGCCTTTACCACTATAGTCAAATCACATATGCAGCTGTCTGGCTGTCGGTTTCTAGGAACTGAGCTGCTTGACCGTCATACGTCGAATACGACGGAAGAGTACACAATATATATATATATATATATATATATATATATATATGTATGTATATACATGATAGAAATTGTTAGGAGCATTTGATAATTATAATTAAGTAATTCATTGAGCCTGAAAGAAACCTCAACAGAATGCAGAAAGCGCTGGACGGCCGTTTCGTCCTATATTTGGGACTCATCAGCAGTGCGCATCCACTACCGAGAATTGAAACCCTGACAGTTAAGTCATCAAGCAAACGTCATACCAACTTTTCCAACGGGCCTCGGTGACGAAGAGGTAGCAAATCAGACTCAAATTAGCGCCGCTCGCTCACATATTCCGTGGTGGAACTCAACTGAAATTCTCTGTAACCATAGGACTGTGCCCCCGGGAGCCACGAGTACTATCATCATGCCACTCAAACTGAAGCATTAGAAGCCGGATCAAGCAATGATATACAGATGACAGAAATTGTTAGGAGGATTTGATAATTATAATGAAGTAATTCACTGAGTCTGAAAGAAACCTCAACAGAATGCAGAAAGAACTGGACGGCCGTTTCTTCTAATGCTTCAGTTCCATCATCCCTGAGTAGCTTTTGAATTGAAAGCAATAAACAGGTGTTTGCTCAAGGAGACACCTTTGCCTTGAATGCCCACAGGGTCTTAAGATCATCTCAGATCTGGCAGAACCCGTACGTACCATCCATCGCGAAAGATCCACTGAAAACGATCTTTTTCTTGTACTGCTGCAGCAAGTACGTGTCTCCTCCTGTTCTTCATCTTTAAAAGAGTCAGATCAGTCTGAAAATAGAGTACCACTGCTCTACCTGAGCTGAAACTGCCCAGTCTTCATTTTCCAGTCTTCATAGAGTCCAAAAGCGTCTACGCGGCCTTGTGGGTTATGAATTATTATCATAATTCAGATTCCTTTTCCAGAGACGAAATGTTGTTAGTCTCTTTCTCTACTCTACCGCTATTTCCATGGAAAATGTTCAGATGAGCTACATTCTTTAGTTTCCTCAACTCTAAGCCTCTCAGTTAAGACTCACCACAATGCGTACATTGAGGGGAACCACCCTCGTTCCAATCGTATTCCATTAGTAAGGAGTAAGTTCCACTCGAATAGCTTCTTTCCAAGAAGTGCTGCTTTGTGGAACAGAATCCCAGAAGGATGCTTTCCTGAACACTAGTCTTAACTAATTCAAGACTAGGGCTTTAACCCTTACCTTCCACATATATCCGCATAAGCTGACCCCCCAGTTACTCTTACTGATCACACAACAACGACCTTCAACAAACCTCTAATTTGAGTGGTTGCATGAACATTCTTTATATATATATATATATATATATATATATATATATATATATATATATATATATATATATATATATATATAATATTTGCCCTATTTAATTTTGTTCTAAGAGGTGAATTAAATAATTAATAATTAAATTTTAAATAGTTAAAAATAACAATTCACCTCTTAGAACAATATATATATATATATATATATATATATATATATATATATATATATATATATATATATATATATATATATATATTAAAGAGAAGAGAGAAGCCGCAAACATTTTTTATTATAATGTGTATTTTTTTAAAATATATATTATACTTTATTTTCTAAAATATGTATGTATGAAATGGACAAAGTCCGACAATTATTTTAAATTATATCTTAAAATATGTATGTATATCTGTGTGTGTATATATATATATATATATATATATATATATATATATATATATATATATATATATATATATATGTATATATGGGTGTAACAGCAAAATTGTCCAAATCGTGTAAAAGCAAACTTGTCCATTCAAATTAAGACTAGTTTTCATTAAATCATGCGGCACAGGTTTTAACGCCAGTAGCCACATGATCAGCAATACAATTGTAATCGAACCTGTGAAGAGAACAAAACAAAACTGATTTTTTTTTATCTTAATTTCTTTTAGTATTGGTGAAAGGTTTTCTTTTTGCTTTCATCTGCTTGCTTTTTTATACGGGTTTGATTTAATACTTCCAACTTGGCAGTTACTTTTCGGCTCGTAATAAATCGGCCAAACAGAATATGTTCTCGCCTATTACATTGTTTTTTGTTTTGTTTTTCCAGCAGAATCTGTCAATTTTTCATGAATATCACAAATGAAATGCAAAACTGAATCCACGCGCAACAAGAATGAATCGTAGCAGACGAATTCGGAAGAGATTTCTTCACTGATGAAAAATGTCTTATATCTATACATAGCTTTACGCTCAAATTCAATATCCAGAGAAATAGAAAGGAAAGACTGAGAAAGATAGACAAATTGGCAAGCCAATTACACGAATTGAAGCTGAAGACGCACAAATGCTAGCTAAATATGTATCTTTTGTTTACGTAATCGTAATTTGTGTAGATAGAAAAAAAACCGCATTGTGTATATATAAAAAAATTGATTATTAATAATACAATTCAGCAAATCATTTTTCTATTTGTTATTAGACAATTGTTATTTGTCAATACTTAGACGCGGCATTATCAATGTTTCCTTTCCTTTATTTATTGACAGATTTCTTCATCTCGGAAATCTCTGCTATTTTTTTTATTCGTCGAAAAAAATAACTGAACGTATAAAAAAAGAAAATGCCACTCAGCGGGTAGAGGAAAGCAGCAGAAGGCGTCCAGAGAGAAGACGATATTATTAAATATCACTTCGTCTTTCTATAACTCTTCTGTAGATGAACTTTCGAAATTACTTTTCTTCAAAAAGGCATATTCAGAGATGAACTTATTATACTTGATATTTTCAACAGCAATATAAGTATTTGACCAGTTTCAACCAGAGAATAAGTGAAGGCTCAACAAATAATTTCTATCTATCTATCTATCTATCTATCTATCTATCTATCTATCTATCTATCTATCTATCTATCTATCTATCAGTTTGTTTGTTTATTTTTCTACGTCATTTCATATCTAAATCTCTATCTATGCCAGTCTGTTCCAAAGTACGGCCTCACAAATAAAAAGAGATTTTATCAGATGGTAAAAGTTTTAGGATCTGATCTAGCATCGGATGTTAAAAGAGGGTGGTTAAATCAGATGTTAAAGAGGGCGGTTAAATCAGATGTAGAAATAGGGTGGTTAAATCAGATGTTAAAGAGGGCGGTTAAATCAGATGTTAAAAGAGTGTAGGTAAATCGATGGTAAAAGAGGCAGATTAAATCAGATGGTAAAAGGGGTGGTTAAATATGATGTTAAAAGAGGTTAGTTAAATCAGATGTTAAAAGAACGTGATTAGTAAAACAGGACGGTTAAATCAGATGTTAAAAGAGGCTGGTTAAATCAGATGTTAAAAGAGGTTAGATAAATCAGATGTTAAAAGTTGCTGGTTAAATCAGATGCTAAAAGAGGACGTTTAAATAAGATGTTAGAAGAGGCCGGTTAAATCAGATGATAAAAGAGGATGATTAAATATGATCTTGAACGGGGTTAGTTAAATCAGAAGTTAAAATAGGGCGGTTAAATCAGATGTTAAAAGAGGGTGGTTAAATCTGATGTAGAAATAGCGCTGTTAAATCAGATGTTAAAAGAGTGCGGGTAAATCGGTGGTAAAAGAGGGAGATTAAATCAGATGTTAAAGGGGGTGATTAAATATGATGTTAAAAGAGGTTAGTTAAATCAGATGTTAAAAGAACGTGGTTATATGACATGGTAAAACAGGACGGTTAAACCAGATATTAAAAGAGGCTGGTTAAATCAGATTTTAAGACGACGGTCAAATAAAATGTTAAAAGAGGGCGTTAAAAGTGCCTGGTTAAATAAGATGTTAAAATAGGGTAGTTAAATTAGATGTTAAAAGCGGCTACTTAGATCAGAATCTATATTGTAAAGTTGCCTGATTCCATTTTTATATGATCCTATAATAAAATTAATAAATCACAGATCTATTATCCGACTATAAACGTGTATCTGATTATCTGATTTCAAATACACGAATTTCTTTCGTTTCTACCTTTTTATTGGATGACACCTACATATTTTATCACAAAAAAGACTCATATAGATGTTTTAGAAGCTAATGTTTCGGAAAAAATAAGTAGTTAAATGAAATAAGGTTTATGATTAATTTAAAAAATTAATGGTGGCAACAATTATAGACAAAGGAAACAGCTCAGAATTAATCGAGGCTAAGAATTCAAATTTAGCTATCAACTTAGTTCGAAGTTCCATAAAAATGTGTAGATATCTCGCCTCTGTATCCACGTTGATACTTCATATCTATCTATCTATCTATCTATCTATCTATCTATCTATCTATCTATCTATCTATCTATCTATCTCAGTTTGTCCTAATCTATCTATCTATCTATCTATCTATCTATCTATCTATCTATCTATCTATCTATCTAAATAAATAAATAAATAATATTTTCTTATATATTTATATATTTATAATATAAATTGGAGGATCGTCCTCATCTTTGTCGCCATATTTGTCTCAACGTTTTTGCCGTTGTACGCTCCGGCCTTCTTCAGGTGGTTGGAATTTCGAACTGAACCCTTTATTTCGATCACTGGGGTAGACTGTTCTAGTTCCACGAGCCATGTTTGATGGATGTCAGTTATCAGTTATCTCCTGCTAATTTAATGTAAATACTGTACATAATACCTCATCTCAGAAATATAGACAGACTCTAAATTGGAGGATAATTGTTTTATTAGTATATTATTTATTTATTGACATTTAGAAGTACAATAAAATTTTGGAAATAATAACACACCCATGTGAATAAATGAAGCATAATATATATATATATATATATATATATATATATATATATATATATATATATATATATATATATATATATATATATATATATATGAGCTTTTAAATATTTTTGTTGTATCTTCCTGTTAGGTGTGAAAATGTATAAGTGTTTAACAGCTGTAGATAGAAGAATAGATGTCTACATTTTGTGTCTATCAATTCATAACAAAATAAAAAAAAATGTTATGCCGAAAATTAATGGCCGAGAAAATTACATGGTGTGTGATAAAATTCCTTGCGACGATAATTTTGTAAAAGTTCAACAAAAAGCAAGAGAAAGATAAAGGTTATCGCCTAAAAAGTATGAATAAATGACTATTAATTTTGCTTAGCCATGAAGTTGGTGCATACAATTATTTTTATTTGTTTACATCTTTTCAAAATTAAATATCAAATATATGTGTTTATGTATTTACTTACCTCATACTTATAACTCTGTTTTTCAACAAATATTTACACCTATATTTATATTTAGACGGGTATGCAATGTACTTGGCCCTGACCTGGCATCTCGTCTGCAGTCGCTCTCTCACAGACGCACCGTCGCCCCTCTCGGTCTCTTTTATAAATACTTCCATGGTAATTGCTCCGATGAGCTGCTATCGCTGGTTCCCAGGCTCCATGTATTCAAGCGTCCTACGAGGCTGGCATCCCGTTTCCAACCTTTCACTTTTGAAACTGTTAAATGTAGACGTCTCTTCTACTCCAATAGCTTCATATCTCGCACCTCACGCCTATGGAACTCCCTTCCTCATTCCTGTTTCCCTGATGACTATGATCTCCAACTATTCAAGTGTAACGTCAATCGACATCTCCAGTTGCCTTGATCTATCCTCTATCCTTCTCCACACCCTTTCCTCTAACACTCCTATTTGCTCTCGCTCCAAATCTTCTGTAACCCTTTGCGTGCTAGTGGCTTCCAGCCTTTCCTGGGGTGAAAAGCTTAAAAAAAATATTTACCAAAATTCACACCAAATTCAAACTCAGAGCGAGACCCTTTCATTGCACTCCGGTTGGGTTGACCGTTGAGATCGCCTCAAATATGGGCAACTCGCGTGCGCTATTTCTAAGTGTGGGGTCTGCATTCACGCCCACCCCGATAAACAAGCCAAAACAGTTTTTTCTTTTTTTTGAAATTGTAAATATTCCTTGTAAGTGTGTAGAATACCATCCTCATTTACGAAATGTGAAGAATTCCCTGATTTTTGGTAATTTTTCATTCTGAGGGTTCGAGTTGTTGCGAGGCAAGCTAAACAAATTTTGATTTAAAATTTATAATTTCAAAAAAGGGCCAAAATCTTAATAAAAGAAACAAATTTTGATTTAAAATTTATAATTTCAAAAAAGGGCCAAAATCTTAATAAAAGAAACAAATTTTGATTTAAAATTTATAATTTCAAAAAAGGGCCAAAATTTTAATAAAAGAAACAAATTTTGATTTAAAATTTATAATTTCAAACCCGGGCCAAAATTTTAATAAAAGAAACAAATTTTGATTTAAAATTTATAATTTCAAAAAAGGACCAAAATTTTAATAAAAAAACGAACTTTGATTTAAAATTTATAATTTCAAACCCGGGCCAAAATTTTAATAAAAAAAAAAAAATTTTATTTAAAATTTATAATTTCAAAAAAGGGCCAAAATCTTAATAAAAGAAACAAATTTTGATTTAAAATTTATAATTTCAAAAAAGGGCCAAAATTTTAATAAAAAAACTAACTTTGATTTAAAATTTATAATTTCAAACCCGGGCCAAAATTTAAATAAAAAAAAAAAAATTTTATTTAAAATTTATAATTTCAAAAAAGGGCCAAAATCTTAATAAAAGAAACAAATTTTGATTTAAAATTTATAATTTCAAAAAAGGGCCAAAATTTTAATAAAAGAAACAAATTTTGATTTAAAATTTATAATTTCAAACCCGGGCCAAAATTTTAATAAAAGAAACAAATTTTGATTTAAAATTTATAATTTCAAAAAAGGACCAAAATTTTAATAAAAAAACGAACTTTGATTTAAAATTTATAATTTCAAACCCGGGCCAAAATTTTAATAAAAAAAACAAACTTTTATTTAAAATTTATAATTTCAAAAAAGGGCCAAAATCTTAATAAAAGAAACAAATTTTGATTTAAAATTTATAATTTCAAAAAAGGGCCAAAATCTTAATAAAAGAAACAAATTTTGATTTAAAATTTATAATTTCAAAAAAGGGCCAAAATTTTAATAAAAGAAACAAATTTTGATTTAAAATTTATAATTTCAAAAAAGGACCAAAATTTTAATAAAAAAACGAACTTTGATTTAAAATTTATAATTTCAAACCCGGGCGAAAATTTTAATAAAAAAAACAAACTTTTATTTAAAATTTATAATTTCAAAAAAGGGCCAAAATCTTAATAAAAGAAACAAATTTTGATTTAAAATTTATAATTTCAAAAAAGGACCAAAATTTTAATAAAAAAACGAACTTTGATTTAAAATTTATAATTTCAAACCCGGGCCAAAATTTTAATAAAAAAAACAAACTTTTATTTAAAATTTATAATTTCAAAAAAGGGCCAAAATTTTAATAAATAAAACAAACTTTGATTTAAAATTTATAACATTGGGGGGTGGGTGAATAAATATTTGCGATAAGTAACTTTACATTATTTGGGGTTAATTAACAGATATAATCCATTCTTTTTTATGAATAAGCCTAAAAGCTAGAAGCCACAGAAAACTATTTGATTAAACCAATATCCTGTTACCTGAATAAATTATTATATTTTCACATATTAATGTCGATTCTTTGACTGTGTATGAACTTAGTTTTTCCATTGATTTTCTTAAATTGTCTCCTGTTTCGATTTTAAGATTAACAGCAGTTGTTTCTATGACTTCCCAGATAACTTCCTTGCATTGATATTGTTTTCCATTTTCACATACATTTCTTTTAAGTATGCTGTCCTGGGTATGACGATAAATTACATCCGGCATCCTGGGTACTATGCCTCTGAGCATCCAGCAGCAAGTCCTCTGATCAGGAGGTTTTGAGGAGCGTGGAACCACCTCTTAATTGCTGGTGTTCCCAGGTTCAACCTGACCTGTTGTGGTAGCACCTGCTAGGGTCCCAGCTATGGGCAAATAGTTAACCCCCAAACTAGTGTCAAAACACTATGATAGTGTACAAATAGGTTTTAATACCAGAAATACTTTGTAAAAAAAAATATTACCAACAATATATTGTTGAAAAACAAATATTACCAGCAATAGATTTTTTGAAAAAAATATTACCAGTTAAGTAAAATTCTTACCAGAAATAGATTTTTGAAGGAAACATTATTACCAGCAATACATTTTGGAAGAAAAAATATTACCAGCAATAAAAATCTTGTCGGCATTAAATAACCCATTGAGGTTGATATACCGTAAAGCAAAGCAAACCAATATACATTTCTCTTGGTGATATTCGCTTAAATATAGTAGATTTCGTTTATGTGTAGCTTTTTAAAAACTATTTTGCATCTTTTTATAGCTTTTATCTCTTTAACGATCTTATATATGTGAAATTTAACGACAGTTTTTGCATATATTCAATTTTAAAATATCAGCAACTATATATATATATATATATAAAATGGACTAAGTCCGACAATTATTTTAAGATTATACCTTATTTATATATACACAAATATTTAAGAAAACGCTCTGTTTATAACAGTATTAACAACATTTACCGGACTGAACATCCAATAAATTTTTATAGAAAATATGTCCCTGCGACAGGAATCGAACCTGTATCTTACACAGAACCGCCGTAGCCTTATGTGCTATACCAGTTTAGCTACGAAGGAGCGTCTGGTTAACAAGGTCGATTTTACTGCTTTTAAACAAAAAACTTCCCACGATTTCCCTTGAACATCCAAATCTGCTCGAAGCGTATCTTAACGTAAACAAATGACGTCACACACTACGTCCAGGCCGGTAAATGTTGTTAATACTGTTTATTATAAACATAGCATTTACTTACATATTTGTGCCTATATAAATAACGTTTCTATTAGACGGAACAACTCTCATGTTGTATAATAAAAATCCATGGAAATAAATTATTGTAGATATTTCTAATAAAAAACAAGTTACATTTTTACGTACATTTTTGTGTATAAATATATCCTGGGAAGTTGAGTAACATTGGTTGAGTAACATTTATTTGGAAAACATTTAGTTGCATTTGCTTATATTTTTAAAATGTACGTTTAATACATAGATAAATATTTCTAGATTTTCAAATGTACAGATAATTTCTAAGATCACTCTCTATTTTAATTCTGGAAAACACTAAAAAAGAGCATTTTCTATCGCTACAGAAATTATTAGATTATTGAATTGCAAACAAAGCTTACACATATCTGTCTGTGTCATTGACTCGAATTAGTCGGCAACTAAATATTCTTAAAGCGATATTCAGTTGCCTGAAATAAAACTGAAATCATTTCAATGTGGTTTCTGGCGAACGTATTTAAAGAGTAAAAATAACTTCGTCCATCACAAATTCTAGAAATGTTATCTATTTTAACTTGAAAGTGGTTCTCTCCGTTCTTTTTTATCTTTTGTCTTTTCCTGCGTTATTTTTTGCATTTTTATTTCCATGACGACACCAACAGTAAATGTCTCCAGTTGATTTGATGTTCTTGTTCTTGTTCTTGTTCTTCTTGTTCTTGTTCTTCTTGTTCTTGTTCTTGTTCTTTTTCTTCTTCTTCTTCTTCTTCTTCTTCTTCTTCTTCTTCTTCTTCTTCTTCTTCTTCTTGTTCTTGTTCTTCTTCTTCTTCTTCTTGTTCTTCTTCTTCTTCTTCTTGTTCTTCTTCTTCTTGTTCTTCTTCTTCTTCTCCTCCTCTTCTTCTTCTTCTTCTTCTTCTTCTTCTTCTTCTTCTCAAGTCTTGAATATGTTAATCGTGTTAGCTTTCACTTATCGTGTGTATATATACGTATATTCAGAGTTATATATGTGCATGCACAGACGAATATCTGTATGCGCGCTTGCCACTATGTGTAGAGGTCTTTTACCAAAAAGCAACCATCTGATTTCTTTAAGTAGAATTCTCAAATCGTATTGTCAGACAAGAGATCTTAATTAAGAGTAAGTGATAAGAAGATGCGACGTACACGAGGCTGAAACAGAGGATTAGTATAGGTTATAGCCGAGAAAGTTAACAGACGAAAAACAATAAAGGAAATTTCTTGCGACTGATGATTATTACAATTTTTAGAAGTCAATAAGAAAAATGCAAACGCAAGTAGACAATCTTGTTTCCATTACTGGCTGTGATTTCGCCCAAATACTTTACCGTTTGGTCGTTTTAAATTAATAAAGTCTCCGACCCTTAAAACAAAATCAAGCAAAGTATGATCATTTATAAGTATAGGATGCTGGCTTTCTATCAACAGAATAATTATCATTTTATCTTATATATATATATATATATATATATATATATATATATATATATATATATATATAGATAGATAGATAGATAGATAGAAAGATAGATAGATAGACAGATATAGTAAAAAGAAAGAACAGTAAGATAAATAATCCGGTGTTGTTATTGATTTTTTAATTTTTACAAAACAGTGCCCAATGTAAATTTACAGAGCATAAATATTATAAATCAACTGATTTAAAATATGTTTTTTCGCTACACAGTAATAGCCATGTTTCAAAAATGGAAGCTGAAAACTTCAAATTTAATTATATAATTAAATTAAAAGCATTAGTTCTGTTTCATCTTCAACCGAATTTTGGAATAACTTATTTTTAAATTTACTGAGTTTTAAACGCACATATAAATTCATAATTTCCTGTTTCCAAGGATACAGAGAAATCCAATCATTCAGTCAGGGGCGGTAGCGTGTTCATTTTTATTAACTATTGTTGTATCAATTATGAGTTACGTTCGAAAAAGAAGTTAAGTTTAGGCAGGGTAGGGGTGTATTTTTCAACGAATGCATGTCGTCTGGGTTTTTATTATATATATATATATATATATATATATATATATATATATATATATATATATATATATATATATATATATATATGTGATAAAAATATAGTTTTTAGTTAAGCTATATTTATGGGTCAAAGTGGTCAATATCAGGGCTAGAACGTATGCAAATAAAAAAAGTGGATATTGAAGTTATAACGCAATGGTCAGGCCAAATTCAAACACAAACACACACACATATATATATATATATATATAAAATATCTTTTGATTTAATCAAAAAACTTTACTCTTCTGAGTATTAAAAAGCACTTTTCAAAGTATTAAAAAATAGAGTACTCATATGCACAGAAGAATATACGCCAACCATATATATATGATTCGCAGACAGTACAGCTTCGCAGGCTAAACATCGGATCGAAACCCAACCTATTTGGTATCAGCCAGAGTTTCTTCCACTGAGCTATCTTCATTCGACAGAAAGAAACCGCTAAATCTAGCGTATTGTTTTTTTTTACGGAAAAAAATCGAATGTAGACAAATGTAAATCAGCCGGAGTGCTCTAATTCATTTTACTGAAGACCTTTGCATTAATGCAGGAGGCTGTTGTTGTTGTTTATAGAATAAGCCACCCAACAGTGCTCAATTGAAATATATTTTCAAGAGCTGAATTAAGTCATTCGCAGACAGTACTGATTCGCTGTATCACAGTTCCTCGGTGCGACTAGACATCCGAATGCCTCAAGCCAGGATTGAAACCCAACCGATTTGTTGTCAGTTTCTACTACTGAGCTGTCATCATTCGACAGAGAAAAACAGCGATATATATATATATATATACTTTCACCAAGCCACTCAAACTGAAGCATTAGAAGCCGGATCAAGCAATGATATACATATGACAGAAATTGTAAGGAGGATTTGATAATTATAATGAAGTAATTCATTGAGCCTGAAAGAAACCCCAACAGAATGCAGAAAGCACTGGACGGCCGTTTCGTCCTACATTTGGGACTCATCAGCAGTGCGCATCCACTACCGATGATGATGAGTCCCAAATATAGTGCTTTTGGACGCAATAGCCGATACACATAATGTGACCGTAGACTATTTCAAAATTCATCTTTCCAAAATGCCATAGCATAATTCTGACAAAGGAACTCTCTATCTTCTACCACAAAGATAACAAAAATGGCAAAAGTACAATAAAAAACAAAACAGACATATCTTGCTGGTTTTATTTTAATCAGACTTGTTTTGATGCATATTTGATGGCTAAATACACCTTATTCATTCACACACACACACACACACACACACACACACACACACACACACACACACATATATATATATATATATATATATATATATATATATATATTTATACGAGGAAAATAGTTGTATGCATACATTATGTACTTTTTCTTGGCTTCATTCATTTCCTGATATCTTAAACAACTAAACATCAGATTTTTGAGAAGAGCTTCTTTTTAGCACTCCCTCCTTATAAAATACTTCGTGAAAAAAGACTATCGGTTTTCTTTAAAAATATTATTTTAAGGAGACAGACAGATAGATAGATAGATATTTCATGATATATATATATATCATGAAATATCTATCTATCTATCTCTCTATCTATCTATCTATATATATATATATTATGAAATATCTATCTATCTATCTATCTATCTATCTATCTATCTATATATATATATATATATATCATGAAATACCTATCTATCTATCTATCTATCTATCTCCTTAAAAGAATCTTTTTAAAGGAAACCGATAGGTTTTTTCACGAAGTATTTTATTATATCTTTCTCATTTCTTTTTTTTTCCATGCAGAATTGAATTCAGAATGAAATATGGGGAAACATTAAGGTCTTTACTTATTATTGCTTATACATGAAGACATGTGAACATTTTGAAAGGAATATATTCGTAAAATTAGCAAAAATTATTTTATGGGCGTATATTTTTACAAATTCTTTGCTTTGAGTCAAGCGAGTAAAAATAAAAAAAAAAATATAAAAATGTATTCTCTTACTTTGGCTGTCTTTGAAGATTCTCTCCCTCCAAATCACTAGCCTTAAATGGACTGGAAGGGACATCTCAACACCGCTGACCGCGTTGGGGACAACTCAGCACCCAAAACATAACTTTTTTTTAATAACCCTATAAAAGTAATTTATTAAGAATTAAAGCCTTAATTAATGAATATTTTAAAATTATTTTTAACAAAGTAAATCGTAAAGAAATTTTTTTTTTAATAAAGTAAAAATATTCGCTAATTAAAGTTTTACCCCTTTTATTCACTAATTAAAGTTTTACCCCTTTTCTCCGGTTATAAAAAATGTTTTTGTTTTGGTACTGATTTGTCTCGGTCCTGAGTTACCTCCGTCCTAAGCTGTCCCGGAGCTCAGGCGGTGCCGAGTCGGCGGTGTTGAATTGCTCTGCTCTCGAAAATGCATGTTGTGTGAATTGTGTTTATAATCATCTTTCCCTAGATTTTTATGTGAAAAGAAAGACATACTTTCTTATGATTTCCGCGAGCAAATCACGCCTGGTCGCGCGCGCGCACACACCCATACACACACGCATTCATATACATATATGGACTGCCCTATAAATTCTTCCTGCTAACGCTCATTAGTGCAGTGCATTCACTTCAGTGCCATATTTCTTATCAACCCCAAATAAATGACTTCCACGGAAAAAGAAAAGGATGTGAATATAGCACATGCTCTGTTCACTCCCAGTTTCGCCCTCTGGTAATCTTCTCTAATATAATCTTATTTGCACACTGTCTATAAGTGAACAGATGCGCGCCATGTTACATGTACAAGCGCTGAATAATATATCATAGACAGAAGAAGCAACTGTTACACAAAGAGTTCACTAAAGTGATTACCTGCCCTTGTAAAGAGATTACCTGCCCTTGTAAAAGTGATTACCTGCCCTTGCCTGTGGCAAACACAAAATTTCGTTATGATCAATTCAGCTGAGACAATGCAAAAACTTTCGTTTGGAAATCACTGAAGGAGATATTCATTACTTCATTTCCGACAAACTGAAGTAGAACAATAGTCATAAAAATTAATAACGTCTTTCTGTGTGCATCTTCCTTTCAAACTCTTGTCTTGAATCAAACGAATAAAAATATAATACTAATCTTATTCTTTTACGTCTTGTCGTAGATTTCCGGCTATCATTCTCTTTCTCAAATTCACTCGCCGAAAAGGAACGCACCTGTGTGTTTAGCCATTTTTTCGCCACGTTTTCATTTCGACAAACGAAAATATATTTCTGTTCGAAGACAGTGAAATGTATTTTTGCTTTCCTTAGCTATGGATATTGTGTTGTCATGCAGAGAGAGTACCCGCTTTGAAAATCAAGCATCCAGTTATGCCTTCTCTTCATTTCAGCGAACTTTTTCTTATTTACATTATTCGGACTATTGTCCTCATCTTTGTCGCCATATTTATTACAACGTTTCGGCCGTTGTACGCTCAGGCCTTCTTCAGGTGGTTGGAATGTCGAACTGAACCCTTTATTTCGCTCACTGGAGTAGACTGTTCTAGTTCTACGTGCCATCTTTAATGGATATCAGTTATCAGTTATCTCCTGTTAATTTTTTACTCTGAAAGTTCTCCACCGCCATAACCGGGAATTGAACTCACACTCTTTGGGTCCTGTCACTGGAGCTAACTAACGCCTTTATCCACTGTGCTTGAGGACACATGACACAGTGGATAAAGTTAAGGCAGTGGAGAACTTTCAGAGGGAAAAATGAACAGGAGATAACTGATAACTGACATCCATTAAACATGGCACGTGGAACTAGAACAGTCTACTCCAGTGAGTGGAATAAAGGGTTCAGTTCGACATCCCAACCACCTGAAGAAGGCCGGAGCGTACAACGGCCGAAACGTTGTAATAAATATGGCGACAAAGATGAAGACAAAACTTTTTCTTGGCTACTGTTTCAAGCAGGGTGTATATTTAAAACGAATTATCTGAGCGGCGAAATAAATGTCGCTTTCAATGCAAATCATTCAAATGCTTGTCCTTACAGCTATCTTCATTTTAAATAATCTTCGGGGGAAGAATGCTCCTGTAAAATTAAGAAACTTAGAAAATAAAATGAAATGTATATATTTTAAGTAGCCTGTAGCAATCATAATCAAGAATGTACGATGCACTTGCTGAATAAGCGAAGCTATGATTTATAAGAGCATTTCTTTCTTCATGGGAGAAGTATTAAGATATATTTCAATACAACTATGGTTTATTTATAAATAAAACTTTACCCACAAATAGCAAGTGGTTGGATAGCCACACAATTTTGTATTTATTCGGATTTTTCCATTTAATCAATCATTTTGTCTTTTAAATCATCACCTTTGATCCGCCATTGTAATTGTCCTACCTTTGCAACTCTTACGTGAAAGTCAATAAAGACAAGAAAATGACTAGATAGATCGATATATCGACTTCTGTAGATAGACATGCATATAAAGTAATCACAAAACACACAAAGTTACACACACACTATATCTCTCTCTCTATATATATATAGAGAGAGAAAGTGAGAGAGAGAGAGGCAGACAGACAGACGGACAGAGAGGAAGAGATAGATAGATAGATGAACAGACTGAGATAGATAGATAGATAGATAGATAGATAGATAGATAGATAGATAGATAGATATGAACAGTCTGAGATAGATAGATATGAAAAGAGAGATAGATAGATAGATATGAACAGACTATCATAGATAGATATGAACAGAGAGATAGATAGATAGATAGATATGAACAGATTGAGATAGATAGATAGATAGATATGAACAGATAGATAGATAGATAGATATGAACAGACTGAGATAGATAGATAGATAGATAGATATGAATAGACTTAGATAGATAGATAGATAGATAGATATGAACAGACTGAGATAGATAGATAAATAGATATGAACAGAATGAGATAGATAGATAGATAATTCCAAATAGAATCTTGTTCAGACAAATTTGCAGAGCTGACCCAGAGAGTTTGGCCCAGTATCCACTCGTAATATTTGAAGCCAAAAACTCCAAGAATGATTGCTCTTTCGACAGAAATCCATTAACCGAATTGGATGTAATATTGAATGACAACGGTAATTACGACGAATTCTAAACAAAATTTGAGCGCCTTCACGTTAGGCAAAGGTTAGCGAGTAAGTCCAGTAGACCATTACGACTGCATAGAGAGTTCCATCCTCACTAGGTGCCTCATATTTGTGGCCTTGTGCCGAACTAAACTAAGCTTAGTAAATAAAGATTCTCTCCAGCGCACGGTAATGGTTAAGAATTTCATCTGTTTAATCATTAATATTGAGTAATGAGTTCAATCTTCACTGTGTCCCACATAGCTGTCGTTTTGTCTCACACTGAGCTAAACTTAGGAGTATAAAAACTTCAGATGAGATTTGGTGTTGACAATAAAGAAAACAGATTGAGTTCTTGATAGATAATATTTGATCCTGTTGACATTCAAGACACGTTATGACTTATTTGTGTTTTAACTGAATTGATTTTCTTGCTTGTTTCTTTTCTTTTGCAATAAAATGATTCATTTTTCCAGCCTGATTAAGAATAAGAACGTTTAACATTAAATAAAGAACTGCTATCACGTGATTTCCAATAAGGGATAGGTGGGAAAATTTATAATAATAATTCCCATATTCAAATACACAAAATCATTCCGTATTCACATACACACACACACACACACACACACACACACACACACACACACACACACACACACACACATATATATATATATATAAAATATGGAGAAAACAACAGAAAAGTTGCAAATTAATATACTTGTCGACAACACTAATATAATAGCATCATCCACTTGCAAAAAAAGGCTAAAAATAATGGAAGCCTTACTTATAAAATTAAACAAACCAACCCTTAATAATATTAACTTTGAACATGGATATAATATCTTGACCGTGTTTTGAAACAAAAAAATGAATCACTTTATAAAACACACACAAACTATTTCTAATTCTAACAGTTGAAATATAATCCTTGATAATGGCTAAATGTATAGCCGAAAGCGCTCGGAAAAGAACATTCGGACAATTTTTATATAATTTATCCTCTGAAAAGAAAAACTTTATTAAATCGCACGAGAAATTATATAAAAAACTAAATAAAAGCACCTTGTCAGTCGTTTTTAATGAAATGTGCTTGAAAGAAGGATTGCTGCCTAAATACACAAATATATATATATATATATATATATATATATATATATATATATATATATATATATATATATTTGATATTTCAGATCAGACCCGATCTTTCGTCAGAAATGAATTAAATAACTGTATTCAGAAGTTTGTTTTCAAGTAGCGTCCGTTGCGAGACGCGGACGTCACGTGATGTGGAATGCAACTGTGTTTGAATATTTCTAACGTAAATCTAACGATAATAATATTTTAGATGTTGTTTAAAAAGTTTTTTTTAACTATATCTAAATAAATTTTTTTTAACTATTGAAATATTTATACAGATTTAAAATTCCCAAGTCTGTGTTTAACCCTAGTTTATATGTGCCTAATTTTAAAATCCAGTATTTCTCTTTTTTTCTGCGTGTGTATGTGGAACGAAAATCGGAATCTATCAATAAACATTTACAGTTGTCTAATGAGTGTCTTGATTGATTAAAGTGTTCAGCTATGGGGGAATAATGATTGTTTTGACGTATACGTGGCTTCTCATTATGCTATATATATATATATATATATATATATATATATATATATATATATATATATATATATATATATATATATATATATATATATATATATATATATATATATATATTATGAAATGGACAAAGTCCGACAATTATTTTAAGACATTTTTATGTTTATACATTATTTTTATAGATGCAAATATTTAAGTAAATGCTCTGTTTTATAATAAACAGTATTAAACAACATATACCGGCCTGAATGTCCGAGAAATTTTCATAGAAAATATTCGTCATCCGACAGGAATCGAACCTGTATCCCATTGGAACCATCATTTAGTTTAAAAACAGTAAACTCGACCATGCTATTAATGATTCTCCGTAGCTCGATCGGTTAAGGCACATCAAGCTATATGACGGTTCCGTATAGGATACAGGTTCGATTCCTGTCGGTGGACAGAAATTTTCTATGAAAATTTCTTGGAGATTCAGACCGGTAAATGTTGTTTAATACTGTTCATTATAAAACAGAGCATTTACTTAAACATTTGTATCTATAAAAAGAATGTATAAACATAAAAGTGTCTTAATGTATATATATGACTCTAAACAATGCATATTTTAGGACATTTTTATGTTTATACGTTCTTTTTATAGATACAAATATTTAAGTAAATGCTCAGTTTTATAATAAATATTATAATTAATTATATAAATATTATAAATTATATAATATTATATTATATATCTCTGAAGTTTTTTCTCTCTCCCTCACTCTCTGAATTTCTCTCTGTCTCTCTCTCGTGCGCCCAGGTGCCCGTTTTGCGCATATGTGCGCATGTGTAGAATGTCGTGGTCATTTGACCTTTTCATCGTTTTTTTCACTTCACATTCACTCCTTATTTGTTTTTTTAAAATTACTTTTTCTTTCTTTTTCTCTTTCAATTGCACCCCCCCACACACACACACACATACACACACACACATATATATATATATTGTATGCAGTAATTTTCATAAACTACACAGATGATGCAATACGCGAAGGTAGAAACGACACAGAAACAATTTTCCGTGGGGGATACGCACGTGTACGCGGTGTGGGCAATGATAAAATTTCAGTAAATGTTTCAGAATCCTCTGACTCTGTTGCCTAAATATAATAGGAGTGGTGCTGCTTAGAGAATTGGAAACCCTGGGGCAAGGCTTGCATCGTGTCATTCTCTGTCCTGCCCGAAGACAAGACACGGCTGAAGAGAGGACGTGATTCTACGTTAATCTCAGTATGATCCTAAGTCTTTATCCCCACCCATGGAAAATGGGAAATTCGCGGCATGACTGATTTAGCTGAGATGGGGGCTACATGCGTGCCGGTGTTTTAAGTTAGAAATTTGCCAGTTCTTGCAACCAGAGTCACTCGGGCGTTAGAATATACACACTTTCTCCCTCTCTCTTCCAATGAAGTTGATGTTACCGTGGATTTGTAATCTAAGGGACCAGGTTCACATCATGTTTCGATGCGTCCAGCCTGAAGAAAAACATAGTTTAGGAGAGGAAGAAATAATACATTAATCCCAGCATGAATATCGAGTAGCGAAAATCCGATCCAATACAGTAGGTTATGTCTGATAGATAGATAGATAGATAGATAGATAGACAGATAGAAACGAAGAGATAGATAGATGAGAAAATAGAGACTATGACAGACAGATAGATAGATAGATAGATAGATAGATAGCCAGGCAGGCAGGTAGATAGGAATAAGAGGGATAGATAGATGGATAGATAAATAGATGTGAACATACTCACATAGATAGATAGATAGATAATGGACACTGAGATAGATAGATTGATAGTCTCAATTGAATTAGAATTGACTTCTCATCAATTTCCCGACGAAAGTGTTGATGATTTTATTATTTTTTCTTCTTATTGATCAGACCTTATCAAAGAAAATGATGATGAGAATTTAGGGTGTCGGGGAAGTAACTCACCTTGTTTTGAATAATTGGCGAATATTTGACTGTATATTAGTAAGTTCAGTTTTATATTTTTGTGGGCGGTTGAGCGCGCTTCCCAACTTGTTTCCGGTGTTAGTAACGTCGGCGTTTGAAATTGAGAATAACATGATGACTCCTGAAGTATCCACAACAAACATGGCGGACACGGGATGTGAGTCCACGTAAAGAAGTGTAAAGAAAGGACAAGAACCAATATATATATACGAACAAATGATAACGAATAAACAATAAAGGGTTACAAGTAACAAAGATGTGTGTGTCAAATGAATGTGAAAACCTTTTTATGTACAAAGTCTGTGTAGGTAATGAATGTACGTACGTGTGTGTGTTTGCGTGTGTGTGTGTGTGTGTGTGTGTGTGTGTGTGTGTTTGTGTGTGTATCTATTGTTCATGCGTTTCCCAAAGGGAACGCGTTCTCCGCGAGAGGTTAAATGTTGACGAATAAGTGGATAAGGTGAGAAGAGAACGAGAAAATTATCGCTGAATATTTATAGTCCAGAGAGCGTCACCTAGTAGCGGTTTCTAAAATTAGGAGGGGTTGAACACGACAGTATTCACTTACCATATTCATGCTAAGTAGATCTTAACGATTTTAGGATCCCACTTAATCTGAAACAGTTAAATGGGTGAAAATCAGAAATACGAAGAGTCTGTGGTGATAATCTTTCGATAAGTTAGCCTTCTTGCTGTATCTGCTAATACCTCTGTTCTGCCAACCATTTACACAAATCCGTTAGTGAGCTTATCCGCCATCTATATTCATAGCCTATGTTTTCTTCTTTAAATATCTTAAAATCTACCACTGTTACTAGTACTATTACAGTCTACTACTTCCATCTTATCGCTGTTACTTTGTGCCGTGTTCCTTAAGGACGTTGGCGATCACGGCTCCCCATATTCTCTTGTCCGTTTAGCTTTCGGTCAGTTTTGTCTTTTTGTTATCTCTTCCCAAACTCTGTTCTGACATCCATTTACACAAATTCGCTAAGTAGGTTGTAAACTGTTCCTCTTGCCTTCAATCTCTCCTGCGTGTGTCAAACTTTCTAAGCACACTTTCCTCATTATGTGCCGTAACGATTTCAACTTTCCATTCCTTAAGTGTCCGTTTATGTCTACTTTTAAAATGAAAAATTGAAAGTTTTGTGTCAAATTGAATCCGAACACAGACCTTGCCACTGAGACCTTACCATAGACCTTACCACTAACACCTTACTACAGACCTTTCCACTAAGAGTTTACCATAGACCTTACCACTAAGACTTTACCACTGACCTTACCACTAACACCTTACTACAGACCTTTCCACTAAGACTTTACCATAGACCTTACCACTAAGACTTTACCACTGACCTTACCACTAACACCTTACTACAGACCTTTCCACTAACACCTTACTACAGACCTTTCCACTAAGACTTTACCACTGACCTTACCACTAACACCTTACTACAGACCTTTCCACTAAGACTTTACCATAGACCTTACCACTAAGACTTTACCACTGACCTTACCACTAACACCTTACTACAGACCTTTCCACTAAGACTTTACCATAGACCTTACCACTAAGAGCTTAACACAAATCTTACCACTAAGACCGTACCATGGACCTTACCACTAAGACTGCCACTAAGACATAGCCATAGATCTTACTAGTAAGACCTTACCACTAAGACCTTACCACAGACCTTATTTTGTTCAGATTAGTACAATGTCAAAAGAAAGTCAAAACAAATTAGGAAGATTGTATTGCATCAGTCTTGAAAATGTTTGTCTTGAAAATCATAAGCCGAAGGCGTGACTTTTCTCTGGGTTCAAATAGTGACCGCGGCATCTGTAGAATGCATCTACTTGAGTCAATGAGCAGGCATCTAGGAAGATCTCTTTTTACTTCCTGTTAGTTCAATTTCGTTAAGTATCAATTTCTTTAAGAGGTTTCATTTTTGAAGATTAAATTTAGAGAAAACTTTAGAGAGAGAAAGAGAGAGAGAGAACTTCAAAGAGGGAGAGAGAACTTCAAAGAGAGAGAGAGAACTTCAGAGAGTGAGGGAAAGAGAAAAAACTTTAGAGAGAGAGAGAGAACTTCAGAGAGTGGGGGAGAGAGAAAAACTTCAGAGAGAGAGAGAGAGGGGGGAGAGAGAGAACTTCAGAGAGTGAGGGAGAGAAAAAACCGCAGAGAGAAAAAACTTCAGAGAGAGAGAGAGAGAACTTCAGAGAGTGACTGAGAGAGGAAAAACTTCAGTGTGAGAGAGAGAGAACTTCAGAGAGTGTGGGAGAGAGAAAAACTTCAGAGAGAGAGAGAGAACTTCAGAGAGTGAGGGAGAGAGAAAAAACCTCAGAGAGAAGAAACTTGAGAGAGAGAGAGAGAGAGAGAAAGTACTTCAGAGAGTGGCTGAGAGAGAAAAAACTTCAGAGAGAGAGAGAGAGAGAGAGAGAGATAACTTCAGAGAGTGGGGGAGAGAGAAAACTTCAGAGAGAGAGAGAGAACTTCAGAGAGTGAGGGAGAGAGAGAACTTCAGATATATATATACATATATATATATATATATATATATATATATATATATAGAGAGAGAGAGAGAGAGAGAGATAGGTAGGCATGATAATACTTATCGCCCATTTCGCAGGCTTCCACCCATTTCTTCATTTCCTTCTTGCAAGAATTTAATGTTGGATTGCGTTGACAATAAAAATCAATGCCATTGATGTTAGTTCATTTATTCCAAGAAGCTCATTCAGTTCCGTAAGACACACTCCCTACTCCCCACTTTCTCCCACTCCAACGCCTTTTGTCTCTGCGGGGCTTAACTTTTGTGGTCCGAACAATCGAGGCGGGCGGCGTACAATGAAAGACAACAAATACAATCATTTTTGATTATACGCACAGACACATGTGACCATATTTACGCGCGTTCATATACACCGACAGCTGCACATTCAGCTGCGCATTCAGCTGTTCGCTTTCAGCAGTGCGTGCATGTTATCAAAGACAAATGCATTTGTTATGTACGCACAGGCGCAAATCAATATGAATTTTCATGCACACACACTAGCAGAAGTAGATGAACACAAGGGGTGCATTCAACAATGAAAATTCTTATACACGCGTATATATATATATATATATATATATATATATATATATATATATATATATATATATATATATATGTATATATAATTGCATAAGTTTATGTCCTCATGCACACATGCACATACAAGCAGGCGTGCAAAAAAGACTCTCATTCTTTCTCATTATATATATATATATATATATATATATATATATATATATATATATATATATATATGTATATATATATATATATATATATATATATATATATATATATATATATATATATGCATATATATAATAAAAAAGCCTCAAACAATGGATTCTATCCTCTTGGAAATTTATATATATATATATATATATATATATATATATTGACCACTAATATTATCTATCTATCTATCTATCTATCTATATATATATATATATATATATATATATATATATATATATATATATATATATATATATATATATATATAAGTATTTGTGTTGCAGACATAAAATTGTCAAATACACATAGGTATGTCCAATAATTTTGAATCCAATAATTATAAATCCAGTAATTTTTTAATACAGTCATTTATAATCGAACATTTCTTCATTAATTACATAAATTGAACCTTATCCAATGAATATTTCCTATAAAGATTTGGATACGGATTAAATGATCCCCTCTTGTATGAGTATATATATATATATATATATATATATATATATATATATATATATATATATATATATATATATATATATGTATAATATTTTCTGTTTATACGTTATTTTTCTCGATATAATTCATTCAAGTAAATGGTCTGTTTTAAATTACACAGTATTAATTAAATTTATCAGCCTGAATGTTCGATAAATTTCGTAATATATATACATATATATATATATATATATATATATATATATATATATATATATATATTATTTATTATAGGATATTACATTCAAACTTGTAGAAAAAAACCCTACACGAATGAACACATCTCATCAGGCGTTAGTATGTGTTAAGACACATCGAACCATGTGTGCATTTGTGTAGCGTTTTTATACATGTTTTTATACATGTTTGATGTAATATCCTGTAATAAATTTTAGTTTTCCTTATTTTATTAAATATTTTTCTTTCCTTTTCCTTCTTTTATTTCTTAAAGAGCCATATTATCTAATCTACTATAAGGTGTTGTTAAATTAACTTTCTTTATCACAGGAAATGTCATAACATGTCTCGCTACTTTACATTTCTGTACTTTACTTATATTTTATTTTTTCTCTTCTTCCATTTCTCTGTAAAAGATATTATATCTTGTGTCTTTCTTTCTTGCTCTTTTTCTTTTCTTCTCTTCTTTTTTTCGCGGGAAAAGTGGTTGTTTGTAAGTAAATACTAATAATTGTAATAATCAGTTAATTACTAACGCCTGATGAGATGTGGTAATACACATCGAAACATGTGTGCATTTATGTAGCGTTTTTATACATGTTTTTATACATGTTTTTATACATGTTTTTATACATGTTTGGTGTAATATCCTGTAATAAAGAAAATATCCCTACTATTGGATTGAGCCTTATTTTAAATTAATGTTATGAACGTTTCAAATTATATTTGATTTGTTCCAATTTTATAAGGATATATATATATATATATATATATATATATATATATATATATATATATATGAAATATATATCAGGTCATCCCATAAGTTCTGTTCGAATTTTGAATAAAGAAAACAAGTGACCAAATGTTATATTTAATTACAGAGTCAATCAATAATGTATTTTCCCTGATTATCTATGACTTCCTTCCATCTATTAACAAGCTTACTAATTCCATTACTGTAAAATTCTTTTCGCTTTGATTCGAAGAACTCACAAATGTCAGTTTTAACCTCTTCCTGTGTTACAAAAGCTGTTTCTTCCAAATGATTCTGTAAGCTACGAAACAAATGGTAGTCTGAAGGAGCAACGTCGGGAGAATAAGGTGGATGAGGAATTTTCTCCCAACCAAGTTCTTCGATCTTTTGTGACGTGATTCTTGCTGTGTGTGGTCGCGCATTGTCCTGATGAAACATCACCCGTTTTCGATTCACTAGAGCAGGTCTTTTTTTCCTCAAAGCTTGGTTCAAACGCTCTAATTGCTGACAGTATATTTGAGCATTAATTGTTGCATTAGGTGGTAAATATTCAAAGTGGATTATTTCTTGGCAATCCCACCAGATTGAAAGAAGAACCTTTTGCCCATGAAGTTCCCTTCTCGGCTGTGGCTGGGGTCCTTCACCTTTACCAAGCCACTGTCTACGATGCTTAACATTTCGATAAAAGATCCATTTTTCGTCGCCAGTCATAAGTCTATCCAAAAAAGGTGAAACAAGTTGGCGAGAATGGAGAGAAGAGCAGATGTCAACTCGGGATTTGAGATTGTTTTCAGACAATTCCAGAGGCACCCATTTTCCAAGTTTAGGAACTTTTCCAAGTTGTTGAAGATGACGATGAACAGTTGTATGGCTTGCACTGAGAACCACTGCCTATTCCTCAACTGATAGAGCAGTATTTTCTTCAAGGGCTGCTTCAAGAAGCTTTTCATCATACTCAACTGGACGTCCGGTTCGATCTTCATCTTCAAGGGTGAAATCTCCACCTCTGAATTTTGCAAACTATCTTCTGCAAGTTCTTTCTTTCACACATTCCTCTCCATAAACTCAGTGAATGTTTCTAGCCGCTTTCTTGAACTCATAAAGCATTATGTGCCTCAAATGATTCTTGGGTACTTCCATGTTAGCAGGGTTTTAATCAAACAAAATTTAATTTTATTGTTCTCTGAAATAAAATTTGATCAGTTTAAATGCATATAAACATAAAAATAATGTTCAGCTCCATTAGACATTATTAAATACTCTTTAAATTTCTTTCATTTTAACAAAAATAAAAATTCAGACAGAACTTAATGGATGACATAATATATATATATATATATATATATATATATATATATATATATATATATATATATGAATATGTGTGGTTGATTTTAGTGGTAACCGTTTTTCGATTTTATCTAGGTACCACTCCACATATCACCTCAAGGTTCTAGAGTCCTTGTATATCAGATCCCGTGAGTCTTCCCTCTGTATACAGAGGGAATGCTTACTGGGTCTGAATGTTACTAGGCTCTAGTTGTCTTGAAATTCATTTTTTTTCTTCCCTTCCATTCGTTATATTAATTTAATTTACATTTAATTTACACGCTTATATATTTTTTATAACCCAGAAAAATAAACTTGATAAGACCTGGGAGGAAAACAGTTGTTCTCTTTTAGCTTTTTTAAAAATGGCATATAAATTTTGCTTTTTTCTAGCTATTGTTAAATTTTGTACCATTAAAAACTTATTTAAATATATATATATATATATATATATATATATATATATATATACATATATATATATATATATATATATATATATATATGTTATGAACGTTGCAATTTATATTCAATTCGTTCTCATTTCATATAAATCAATGAGAACGAATTCAATATAAATTCAAAAGTTCATAGCATTAATTTAAAATAGGGTTCAATACAATCCAATGGTAGGGAAATATTCTTTATTACAGGATATATATATATATATATATATATATATATATATATATATATATATATATATATATATATATATATATATATATATATATATGTGCCTGTGTGTATTGATGTGTGTGTTGATGTGTATGTGTAAGTAAAGTGCATTTGCCTATGTGTGGTTTGATTTTTTGTATGTGTGTGTATATATCTAAATACGTCTGAGCGCTTAACATGCGTGTGTTCGAATGATTTCGCGTGAGAGGCGACTAACATGTTGAAATGAAACTAAAGTGTATATATTTCTGTCTGGGATTCTGAACATCCCTTTCAACATAATTTCAATGAAAATACAAATTAAATAGCATATATATCTTTTATTTTTATTTTTATATTTTTATATTTTTTTTCTCCTTGGTAATTCTACAATTTAAAACTTAATAGAGATTTGATTTAGATTTCTAAATAGGTAATTTTAATTTTTTACTTTTAATTTTAATTTCAAATTTTATAAATCTTTTAATATCTATGATAACCTTGCTTAGTTGTCAAATTTTTCGAATCACCCTATACTTGTATTTTGATTGGTCACTCTAGCTTATGTAACAGCGTTTACTCCTAGCTAAGGATCGTTGATTAATTTGAAACTTTTAAAACCTTTTATTCTATATTCTACATCGTCACTTGATAAGACACTAGAAGTGTTGAAACAAAATGGCTACTTTTGTCGTGATTTTATAACATATTTATGTTGTAATATTCAAATAAATAATTATATATATATATATATATATATATATATATATATATATATATATATATATATATATGCAGACAAACCACTCATTAACGGGATTTTAGGGGAGAGTGGGGTGGTCCGTTAAAGCCGATTGTCCGTAGATGAGAAAGGATTATTTTTGAGTTATAAAACCACCATAGTAACTACCAGAAGTTATGATCATTATGTAAATATTATAAACATGTATATATGGCATAAATCCACATATACTGTACTGTATATATACAGCATATATATAATCATATATGCATATATATACAGTATACACACGCATACACATATACACACACATATGTATATATATATATATATATATATACACACTATATATATTTAAATACAGTATATATATGCTATATATATATACTATAAAGAGTATACCGTGTATATACTGTATACAGAGAAATAATATATACTACATGACATACATACAAATAATATTACTGATAGCGCTCTCTCTCTCTCATAGCGAATAATATTAATATATACAGTTAATAAATAGAATAATATTATATTTATTATAAATATTAAAATGTACACTAGAACTTGTTAAGGTTTTTTTTTGCAGTGATCATATAGTGAATTTCCAAGTGTAGCTTAGATGTGGCACAAGGCAGAAAGCAGGGGGCACCCAGTGAGGATAGAACTCATTACACAGTCGTAATTGTTCAAGATTGTTAACCATTACACTGACCCATTTTTTCTACGCGTAGCCTAGATGTGGTACACGGCCGAAAGTGTGGAGCACTCAGTGAGGATCGAACACACTATTCAGTCATAACGGTTTTAGCGAGACAAGCTTGCTAAACATTACACTATGCCGAGGTGCCCTTGCACTGGTTATATAGTGCGGATTCAGATTGATTTATTATTCTGAGTTAGAGAAGCCATGAAGTTCCTCTAATACAAACAAGGCATCCTTTTTACGCTTTGCTTCGATGGCATTATGAGGGCAGAATATTTAATATATTAATCAACATATACAAAAATAATAGTTTTCTCACAGCTACTTTCTTGCGCACGCGTTAATGTGTCGTACTTTATATACTGTACACCGGTCTTTGTTTTCAATTCAAAGGGCCACCACCACTGCCGCAGTCGCCAAGCGGTCACTTTGACAAGTAACACGACTCGTTCCGCTAAGCCCGCAAACTTTGAAATACATCGCTTCTGATTTGGAACTTTTTTCCGCAATTTAAAAAAAATTTGCCTGTAGATTTTGTCCGTTGCATCCAAAGTCCGTTGACGAGAGGTTTGTATATATATATATATATATATATATATATATATATATATATATATATATATATATATATATATATATATATAGTTTTAAGGTGTGCCCTATTTATGGGTAATGTGCTCACTATCCTGAATATGTAAATATAAAAGTGGACACTGCGGTCAACACACACACACACACACACACACACACACATACATATATATATATATGTGTGCGGTCAACACACGCGCGCACACACACACACCTATATATATATATATGGGAATGCGTATGTGTATCTATCTATCTATTTATCTTTTGACATACACACACACACATACACACACACATATATATATACATATATATATATATATATATATATATATATATATATATATATATATATATATATATGTACGGTCAACACACGCGCACACACACATATATATATGTGGGAATGCGTATGTGTATCTACCTATCTATTTATATTTTGACACACACACACACACACACATATATATATATATATGTGCGGTCAACACACGCACGCACACACACACACACACACACACACACACGCACACACACACACATATATATATATATGGGAATGCGTATGTGTGTATACCTATCTATTTATCTTTTGTCTTTTCACCTGTAGCTATAAAGCAAAAACATGTATAAATGAATAATATTTGACATATTCTTTATATAAATATTATTTTTTTGCAATATATGTATCAATATTAAAAATACGTATATGTCTGTTCCTCAGCACTTAATGCTACTTAAAGTTTCATGCATATACAAAATATCAGATACGAATGATGCGGAGAAGAAAGTTCTTGATCCGATCAACAATTGAAAAGCAAAAAGAAATAAAAAGAAATAATGTTCTGTCAGATTTTGGGTTGTTTTTCCGGTTGATTATTTTTCTGCACCCCATTGCCTATAATCTCTGTATCTACAGATTATTATTCCTTCAAAACTAGGTGAATATCTCTATCTTTGCAAATAAATATTCCTTTGCTCAGAACGATTGAGAATGATTTTTCCAGACACATTATGAATAAATGCAAAATAGGAAGATTGTGCTGCGCCAAATTTTGTCTTCGGCGTTTGAATCCATTACAAGCACACTGAAGAGGTTCTCTAGAATATAGATGAAAAAAAAAAGAAAAGAAAAGAAGAAAGGGATTTAGAAATAAAAAAACCTGTCCTATTCAAACTCAGTGAGCATAATATTATCGGCAAGGATGGAGATATTTGTCGAAAAGTGGATGTAAAATCTTGAGCTGATCCAAAGTTAAATTAAAATGTAACAGCAAAAATTATTTCTTTCATTTTCGTTCTGAAACCAAGTATCGTCTCTGCTATGTCTTTTCCGTCTTTCTACACGATCAAAACGGAATTTAATCGTTCGTTATTTATGAGGTATTGACAGGAGATGTTAAACACTTCTTTTTATCTTTCTTTCTAACTGAAACCAAGTAGCGTCTCTGATATATCTTTTCCGTTTTTACATGCAATCAAAATGGAATAGTCCATTATTCACCATTCTCAGGAAATAAAGAAACTATAGAAAATGGATGTGACAGTCGTGTCCATTGTTATCAGAACACTGGTAACTGTTTCAAGGATTTCGAGGATAGATTGTTAAAAACTGATTTATTAACATTATTCACATTTGGACTATTGTGCCCATCTTTGTTGTTCTTATCACAGCATTTTAGATGTTGTGCCTTCCAGCCGAAACGTTGTGATAACAGCGACAAAGATGAGGACAATAGGCCAAATGTAAATAATGATAGAAATCCAGACAGGGAAAAAAAAAAAACTTAAATGAATTTTAACGACTCTGATAAAGAAGAAAAGAGACTTAAGTGACTGTTGTCATCTGTGAAATCACAACAGTTACATTAATAATATGAGGAACATGAAAGAGAGGCTTGTACGTAAAATAGAGCACTCAGAGCAGTGGCAAAAACGCTACATGTGAGATTAGTTTAATTGGAGACTGGGAGATTGAAAGCACGGCGTTGGTGTCTGTCACACAATATCGACGGATGACCATCTCTCGTGTTAACCATTCAGATGCATAAAATAAAATGTTTCAGAAGGAATTAGCAGCAAGGGAAGAGATAGATAAGCAGGTTGACCGTGATGGAGATCTGACGAAATTGTGAAACGTGGAAGTGACAGCTGCACCAGTCGTTCGTGGGGTAAAGTGGAAACGATCTCAAAAAGACAAGCCAAAAGACCGAAGAAATCGGACGAAAAATCGAAACTACACTATCAGATAGAATAATGACGACGGTGCCGGAGTGTCGTGGATGATACTATCACTTAGTTTTCATTGAAAGTCACCAGATATTAAAACTGTCAAAAACACAATGGAGAAATAATAATAATAATAATAATAATAATAATAATAATAATAATAATAATAATAATAATAAAACAATCAAAGCTCACTGCCCAGACATTGTTATTAGAGATCGTACACAAAAAGGTGCTTCCTTACTGATATGGCAGTACCTGCAGACTGCAATGTATCTTCGAAGATATTCAAAAAGCTATCAAAATAGAAGGACCTTGAAATCGAAATCTCAAAAATGTCGCACATGGGAACATCAACAATCCCCGTTGTAGTTGGAGCCCTCGGATTGGTTGGAAAAGATTCCAAGAGACTCATTGAAGGGATCCCTGGAAGCCCATGCCTTAAAGAAATACAAAAATTGTTCTCACGAGTACAGCCCACACCTTACGAAGGTCTTTATCTATGTAATTTTTTTTTCCAGTGGAAATGTCATGATGAAATTTCTACCCTTCGGTCCTTGGGCGGGACCCGGAAAGAAATAAGTACACATCAGAAATCAAAGGAAATAAAATAATAATAATAATAATAATAATAATAATAATAATAATAATAATAATAATTGCCTCCTTATTGGTATACAGGACAAATGCTTGTTAGCTAGAAATTATCGAGCACACATACTGAAAAATTGTGTTAGCCCAAAATGCAGATTCTGTGATAAATATCCAGAAACAATTGATCATCTTGTATCAGGTTGCACGGTATTGGCACCCACTGAATATAAAACACGACACGACAGAGTGGGCCAATATCTGCACTGGAAAATCTGCAACATCAATGGAAAGGAAACTGAAAAAAATTGGTATGAAGTCCCCCCCCCAGGCCCGATTACGGAGATAGGACCTGTAACAATTTTATGGGACTACACAATACACACAGACAGAACATCCAAAGTTAATCGACCAGACATTGTTATTAAAGACCATAAACAAAAAAATATTGATATGGCAGTCCCTACAGACTGGAATGTATCTTTGAAGATCTTCAAGCAATCAAAATACAAGGACCTTGAAATCAAAATCTCAAAAATATGGCAAATGAGAACATCAACAATCCCTGATGTAGTTGGAGCCCTCGGATTGATTAGAAAAGATTCCAATAGAGTTATCCTGGAAGTTCAGCCCACACCTTATGTACGTAAAATATGTTTTGTCTAATTGCTCGGTGGAAAATGTCATGATGCCATTTCTGATCTTCGGTCTCTGGGCGGGAACCGGAAAAAAATGTGTAAACGCCAGAAATCAAAGGAAATAAAATAATAACAACAACTAGACGGACACGTGAAAATTTTACGGTTTTCCTATTTGAATTTTCTGATGAAACTTAATTCTTAAGTTAATGATTGAATAAGCGCATGGCGTGTTCTGCGACAATATACAGAAATCCCCCTATCGGATCGTTAAATATTTGAGCTTAACAAATTTAACTAAATATTGCAATATCAAGAATAAATATAAATTCTGGTCGTTATTTAAATAAGTAAAGGGATACAAATAAAAAAAATTGAAATTAACAACTTTATCCATTTTACTGAAACAGATGTTAAAAAATTCTTTCTTTCATTTTCTCTCTGAAAACAAGTAGCGTCTTTGATATGTCTTTTGCCTTTCCACACGATCAAAACTGAATCTAACAATCCATTATTTACGTGGTATTGACAGGAGACGTTAAATACTTCTTTCTTTCTGATTGAAAGCAAATAACGTCTCTGATATGTCTTTTTCGTTTTTACACGCGATCAAAATGGAATAGTCCATTATTTATGAGGTATTGGCAGGGCGTAACGGCCGTACTAACTAATGGAGACAGAAGTAGAATTATAATAAGATAATAATAATAATAATAATAATAATAATAATAATAATAATAATAATAACAATGGGAATAATGTAATCGAGAGATTATCAAAGGGAAGCAGCGTGTGGGGAAGAGGAAAGAAAATGGAAGAAAAGAAAATAACATATGAATTGAAGCGTGGGGGGAATTCAGGCAACATAATGCGAACGACAACAATATGGAAGGAGCAAATATGAATGTGTATTTTGCTAATCCTAAAGGAAATTTCAAAAGCGAACCAACAATATGCCAAGTATAGCGAGAGATTCTTCTTGAGATGCCTTGCGAATTCCTTAGCGCCAATTTTCTTTCTTTTCTGTCGTCTGCTGGGCTTTCAATTGGCGCCCACAAATCGTAAAAGCCAACTATTGATTCTTGTCTTCATTGTCGACTACTTTCCCGCCTGTCTCGTCGATCACTCTCCCCGCCCCACCCAACGACTCACGGCCAACTGCGCATGCGCTATGTAAAATTATGACGTCGATCGTGACGACAGCCGCATAAAATAAGAATGATACCACGATCTGGCTTAGTCGAACGCCATCTGGTGGAACCTTAAGGAACGCGAGGCGGCGAACTGACTATGTCATTTGTCAATGAAGCTGAAATGCTATTGTCCTACAAGCAAGTAGTTTTACTTCGTTTCTCATAGAAGAAAACTACTTTACCCCCCCCTACTTTCCCTCCCCTTCTCTCTCTATCTTGTTCTTTCTCCCCCATCTCCTTTACCTCTCGACTTCTCGCTCTCGTTAGTAATACAATTTGATTGGCGGAGTTTCGATTTTTTTTTTGTTATTTTCAACCGGCGTCATCTATTGAAAAATATCGACGAGTACACTAAATTGCTTTTTATCGCATATGTTAGGAAACACTTGTTGGTGTTTTTATGCATACACACACGATAATGTTCACGTATATTTGTCTGCGTGTAAGTAGGTGTGCATGTCTACGCAAATGCACTCTGCTTTTGTAGTCTTTCTCTTGATGTTTCGATGTCCTCAAACGTGCTTGTTGATTTAATTGTTTTGTTCACAGGCAGTATTTCTGAATGTCATTGAATGTACTTGTATGTATTTGCATGTTAAGATCTGTATGCATTCACATATATATTAGAAGTATGGTAGAAGGCCTTAATAATGATGCACTCAGGAAGATTAAAATCGTTAAAGGAGTAAAAGTCTGTTAGACGTACTTATGAAATATTGTTTCATTGCAAGAAAACCAGGTACGGTGGTTAAATTTGTCACCATTTTATTTTTTTTTAATTTCGTTGTTTGCACAGTATAGTAAGGTCAGTTGGGTACCGTATGTGAGAAAAAGGACACCATGACGCAATTCCCACCGCCAGAAATTTGGAAACGGCATTCTTTTCTGCTTGGTATTCGCGCCAGAAGACCCAATGCAAATATTTCAGAGTGTTTGGGTGTCAATCTGAGGACAGTGCAGAGGATTCGGAAGGTCTAATGGTAATTACCAATGTACGGTAGGTCGGAAAACTCACGGAGGCCTACATCAAGTGTTTTGGGGAGGTAGTGCAGCCACGGGTCAAGGGAGTAGCTGTTAGAAGACCCTATGTCTGGCAACAGGACCCGGCAATATGCTACACAAGCAGGGGGACCCAGTCACGGTTGTTAAACCATTTCTGCGACCACATCACAATTTTACATCTGTTCACCTAACTCCCCAGACTGCAACCCCCTAGATTATTATGTGTGAAGCGCAGTCGAGCGAGAGACAAACAAAACTCCTTGTAAGACTAAAGATGAAGTGAAAGCAAGGATTATGGCAGCATTCACCAACTTAAACAAGGAGACCGCACAGAAGAGTTGCAGGAGATTCCGAAGTCGACTCGAGGCCATGGTGGAAGCCAATGGCGATTTTATTGAATAAATTTACTCTTTAGTATTTCAAAATATTTTTGTCTAATATTGGTAAATATATCTGTTAAAATAACGTGTCAGTGTTATTTTCATTTTTGCCTCATTTATATGACACTTTACCCATAGCACCCTATATATATATATATATATATATATATATATATATATATATATATATATATATATATATATATGTCTAGAACAGTCTATCCCAGTGATCGAAATAAAGGGTTCAGTTCGAAATTCCAACCACCTGAAGAAGGCCGGAGCGTACAACGGCCGAAACGTTGTGACAAATATGCCGACAAAGATGAGGACAATAGTCCGACTAATGTAAATACTATATATATATATATATATATATATATATATATATATATATATATATATATATATATATATATATATATATAACTTGTATTTTGTGTGCAAAAAATTTACTAAACGTAGCTCGTCAAGTATAAAACCTAGCAAACTCTGCGTTCTGTGAAGAGAAAACGAGATGGCCTTAGAGACCACTGGTCTAGTATTGGCATTTTGTGTACGTCAGCTTTAACACGAAGACGCTAAAGAATTATGTTCTTTTTTTACAAATGCAATGCTAGTTTGAAAAAGAATATAACTCTTTACACAGAAAGTACTTCTAGAACTTACTAATAACAATATTACCATCTCTGAAAAAAGGCGAAAAGTTCATTTTATATCACCAACTTTTATTGAATGCATTCTTAAAGAATCTAATGTATGTTTGTCTAAAATGCATTGTATTTACGTAAAAACCATTCCCAAGTCAAGATGCGAAAAACAAACAACGTCTACTACACGGCACACACTTACGAATATACATTATCACTTGGCTCCCACATAGAGAAAATAGAATTATTATAAACTTACATACATAAATATTTGCGTTTTTGTCAGTTAGTTTTGGAATTCGTTGATTTCTTGAAATTTTCATAGACGAGCGTTACGTTTCCTTGAATTCGGAACGCAACAAATTATACTAAATTAATTAATGAAAAGCAAAAGTAAAAATGCCACGATTCCTTTCTTCTTTTTCTCCATATTTCATTCTTTTGTTGAAGCTTTAATAAAAAGTGAAGAAGGTTGGATTGATAAACGTTTCCTATTTACATTTGTCCCTTATTTTATCATTCTGTAGGATTCCGAAACATATTTGATGTATATCTGATCCAAATTCACACACACACACACACACACACACACACACACACACACACACACACACACACACACACACACACACACACACACACACACATATATATATATATACATATGAATATATATATATATATATATATATATATATATGTATGTATATATATATATATATATATGTATATATATATATATATATATATATATATATATGAACTGGGATCCCAATTCATATATATATATATATATATATATATATATATATATATATATATATATATATATTATATATATATAAACTGGGATCCCAATTCATATATATATATATATATATATATATATATATATATATATATATATATATGTATATATATGAACTGGGATCAAATATACATCAAAAACATATTTGAATACATATACATCGAAACCTTTGATCCCAATTCATATATATATATATATATATATATTTATATATATATTGTGATGAAATATACATCAAATATGTTTCGGAATCGGACAGAATGATATTAGTTAATCATGGTACTTTTCAATTTTGGAAAAAGCCAAAAATAATCGGGAGTTATAGATTGAAAATAAAGTCGTGGATGGCTGATTTTTTAAACGGATGTTCCAGCCAGGAACTCGCGATCTCCTAACACGTTTTTTGATACTCGTAAAAATCCTTTGTTAGAAACTACGGCGCTTTTTCCCTATTCATGTTCATTTTCACTCATTGCACACTTAAACTTCGGTTTGAGGGCACCAAGCTACACATTTTATCGACTTTTGCATCTGTTCAGAATTATCTTAGAATATGAGAATCTCCTATTGTCTTTCTCATCGTGATGTAATAGAATAACATGTCACCCTCAAGTGTAACTACACTATAGGTAGTAACTGCCTATAAGTATCTGTAAGTCAACGGACTACGGAGGCTTGCTGCGACCTGTTCCAGCAAGACGGTCGAACTCTCTGCCTCTGAGCAGAGAGGAACCCAGACGAGGCTCCGCCGAAGGGCAGTGTCTCGTTCGGGGAGATAGACTGTCCCTGAATCCGTTTTTACGGGTTCCAATAGGGAATAATTTTGGCCGAGCCTACGAGCTCGGAAAACCTACGTTAAACACAGCCTTGTGCCACATGTAACCCTCTTGAGGGGGTGGCTAAATATACTAGCTGCAACCTGTTCCAGCTACACAGTCGAACTCTGCCTCTGAGCAGAGAGGAACCCGAACGAGACTCCGCCGAAGGGCAGAGTCTCGTTCGGGGAGGTAGACTGACCCTGAACCCGTTTATACTTGTTCGAAGGGGAATATTTTCGGCCGAGCCTACGGGCTCGGAGATCCCACATTAAACTCGGCCTTGTGCCACATGTAACCATAGTGGGTGGGTAGCTAAATATACTCGCTGGGATATGTTGAGTATGATACAGACTTACACAAGAACTATCAACCTTCTAATAGTAGCACTCACTACTAGATTGGCTTGAGGCGACCTTGTACACAACTGTTACTTTTATTCTTATTGTACTGTTTTTTTACAGTAAACCGTTACTCATTTTATCCACCTTGTTTTTCAATTATATATTCCTATTAGCACAGAATAGAACACATCGCTATGTTTTTCTCTATCTATTTATGTACGTGGTAATCGTGCGTGCCTGTATGCATTTGTTTGTGTTAGTACATTTCTGTATGTATACATACATACATACATGTGTGTGTGTGTGTGTGTGAGAGAGAGAGAGATAGAGAAGGTGAGAGAGAGAGAGTGGACAGAAAAGTAATCGGATACATGAAAAAGCCTTTGTAAAAGAAATCTGATATTTCGTCAACTGGTCAGATCTTGTAAAGTAGCCAAAAACTATTCTTCGCCAAAATCTCTCTTTCTGTCTTTCTCTCTGTCTGTCGGTCTCTCCATACATATACATACATACATTATATATATATATATAAACAATTTTGGTTAAAAAGTACCGACAAGTGTCTGTTTAGTTTTTTTTTATAATAAAACATTTAACAGACATACCTTGTCTCTTCTTATTAAGCAAACTTACTTGAATGAATACTTGCAAACTTGCTGCCTAAATATAACTGTTTTTATTCAATATTTCAGTTGAGCTCTCTAGGGAGGAAGTGTGGGTTTGTAAACAGTGACTATTACGGATAATAATGAATCTTCGGTAAATCGAATCGAGTTCTCTCAGTCACTGTGTATTTATCTAAAAATGAATACACTTAAATTCACCTTCATCCCTCTTGTTTCGATCCTAGCTAGAGGCAACCGAAAATAGTCTGTTTGTGGATTACTATATATACATATATATATATATATATATATATATATATATATATATATATATATATATATATATATATATATATATATATTTGCTTTGATAAAGTCCCTCAGAGGACGAAACGCGTCGGCTAAAATAAGTTTTCCTTTCGTCTTTATTCATATTGTTGTAACATACCTACGGACGATTATGGATATGTACCCATTCATATAAATGCAGTAGTAAATACTGTATGTTGGTCTGCAGTTGGTCAAACGCTCTGCCTCCGGGCAGAGACCATCCCCAGGCGTGGCTATGTTGAAGGCCAGAGTCTCGTCTCGGGAAACAGCTACCCGAATTTTGGGGCGAGCCTACGGGCTCGGATACCCCACATTGAATTCGGCCTTATGCCACATCTGACCGCGTGGGGCGGTTCGTAGATATCCTGCAGTTGGAGATTCGTCTCCAGCTGTGCTGGTAAAACTCTCTTCTTTCCGGGCAGAGAGGATCCACAGACGAAGCTATTTCGAAGGGAAGAGTCTCGTCACTGGAAACATCTACCCGACCCCGTTTTATACGGGGTCTATTGTGAATATTTGGATACTCCGCATTAAATTCGGCGTTGTGTCACATCTGACCGTGTGGGGCAGTTGGTAGATCTTCTGCAGTTGGAGATTCATTATGGAATTCACTTGACCCACTTCTAGCTGTTGACTACTTCTACTCGCCGCTGGTGAATCTTATGTGTGTTGTTCTTGTCCTAAGTATTATCGTTCATTACCGACTTTCGTGCGACTATTCTATTCAGTAACCTTCCCTAGGTTACAAGACATATATATATATAAGCAATTAAAATAAGGAGGAAATAGGAAAACATTTATAAAACATTAGAAATGTTTCACTTTATTGTAACTACAACAGAAGGTGTTTTTATTTTGGGAGTCAGCTTTTAATGTGAAGCCGGAATAAAATGAAACATATCAAATTTATAAACGTTTTCATATTTGTTCAATATTTAATCATATCGCGGAATATTAATATATATTTTCCCATTCGGAGCAAAAAAGAATCTACAAGAGCGTACAGGACATTCTACATGTTCTCCTTCTTTTTCATCACAACTGGCACATGTATATCTGACCCTCTCTAAATTCTGATTCTTGGTCAGAGAAAAATAATGATTTTGGGAAGTGACTCAAACCGACTACTTTTAATCAAGACCTGGTACCCAGATGCATATATATATATATATATATATATATATATATAAATTATTAGGAGGATTTGAGATAGTCATAATTAAGTAATTCATCGGGTCTAGAAAAAACCTCATCAGAATGCAGAATGTACTGGACGGCCATTTCGACACAATATAACACCGCTCTTCACAAATCCCGTGGTGTAACTCATCCGAGTTTCCCTTACCCAAAGGACTGTGCCCTCACGAGCCACAACTACTATCCCCAAGCCTCTCCCTCCATGGACATTAGAAGTCGGTTCAAGCAAGGATATACAAGTGACAGAAATTATTAGGTCGGATTTGAATAATCATAATTAAGTAATTCATCGAGTCTAGAAGATCTTCAGCATAATGCAGAAAGGCGGCCGTTTCGTGCTGTATTTGGGCCTTATCAGCAGTGCGCATACACAACCGAGAATTACGTTACGATACGACGCAAGCTTCATACCAACTGTACCAACGGTGACGAAGAGGTCACGAATTAGACTCGATATAGCACCGTTCTTAAGAAATTCCATGCCGTGTGTGTGTGCCTGTGTTTGTGTGCCTGTGTTTGTGTGCCTGTGTTTGTGTCTGTGCGCGTGTGTGTTGAGACGTTGGTTGTGGGTGTGTTTTGTTAATCTTTACGTGATCCAATTTCTGTATTCATACGCTGACTTCTCTCTCGGTGTTCACATATATTAGCAAAATCAAGCTGCATTTCTTTTTCAAAAGATTGAAGATAAGCAAAAGGTGAGGCAAATTTTCATGAAAATTTAGTTTAAATTCTAAGTTGTACTTTCTTTGAAAAGGAAATTCATGAAGGAATTTGTCTAGCAAGGATATTGATTGAAAGCCAAAAGCATTCACCTACAACCCTATTTGTTTCTCTGTCTCTTTCTGTCTGTCTATCGATCTCATTTCTCTCTCTCTCTCTCTCTCTCTCTCTCTCTTTATATATATATATTTGTGTATTTAGGCAGCAAGCCTTCTTTCAGGGACATTTCATTGAATACGACAGACAAAGTGCTTTTATCTAGTTTCTTTTTATACAATTTCTCATGCGATCTAATAAGTTTTTTTTCTTTTCAGGTGATAAATTATATAAAAACTGTCCCAATGTTCTTTTTATCCGAGCCCTTTCGGCTATACATTTAGCCATTTTCAAGGATTAAATATTTTAACTGTTAAATAGTTTGTTGTATGTATGTTTTATAAAATGTTTTCAAAACACTAATAAAATAGCATCATTTACATCCAACAAAAAAAAAGGCTAAAAATAATGGAAGCCTTATTAATAAAAACAAAAAACCAACACTTAATAATATTAACTATGAACATGGACACAATATCTTGACCGTGTTTTGAAAAAATGAAAACATTATACACCTAATATCCCTCTTCTAGCAGTAATGCTTATAAGCATTCCTGACCACTGACAATGTCTTTCTTCCTCATTTGCAATGTATTCTTATAATAAAGTCATTAGCAATACATTATACATATAACAGCCCTATTCTAGCACTAAAGTTTGCATTAATTCCTGACCACTGACAATCCCTTTCTTTCTGATTTTAAATGCATGCTATACAGACCATAGGAGGATGCACGGTAGAGTAATGGATAGCGGGTTGAGGAATCGGAGAGCAGAGTTCGAATCCCAATCGAATCCATTACATTGACTTACGTGCTAATAACCTTGGGAAAGGCATGAGTCCTCTTCTTCTATGAGTAAATAGCAGGACAAATTGGCTTCTATAACCTTGGGTGGCAAGGAAAACCTCTGAATTAAAATCGGTCTGGAGAGAGTTGGACTATTTCAGGCTATCATTCCTAAGAAACAACACTTCTGCTGCGGCTGCAGTACACATTGTACCCCTACGACCCTAAGGGGCCACGGGATAAAAAACAAAAAGGCATAGAATTAAATTTTAACGCTAAAGAGTTAATAAAAATATGTACGCTTTCACATTGAATCCTTCTTTTGAGAACAATGGTCGACATGGAAGACGTTATTGGAAACGTTTGTTATTAGTGCAAGTGAAAGATATTGCTAGAGTTATAAGAAAGGTATTTTATGTGTGTGTGTGTGTGTGTGTGTGAGAGAGAGTCAGTCTGTGGAGTGATAAAATATGATGTAAAAGTGAGAGATAATAAAGAGACGGGGGGAGCGATGGGTAAGAAAGGTGTCAGAAAGAGAGAGTGGAAGAAAAAGGGAAAGAAAGGCTGTGGAGCGAGAAAATATATTTGAAAAGCGAGAGCGATAATAGAAAGATAAAAGAAGAAAGAGAGAGCGATAGATGGTGAAGGTGTCGGAGAGAGAGAGGGAGAGAGGATAGTAAGAGTGAGAGAGAAGAAGGAGAGATAGAAATGCATAGAGAAAGTAAGAAAGAAAGATCATAGTTATTCTGCCGCTGTAAATATTTGAAGCCTTTCATTTTATGAGTACAAAGCTTATATTTACAAACTAAATCTCGGTTGATGTACAAGCACTTGATCTATATTGCCTCACTTTGGGTACAGTGTAAAAGATGTCTACACCATTGGGTGTTTTGGGATTACATTTTTCGATCATATATACATATATATATATATATATATATATATATATATATATATATATATATATATATATATATATATATATCTGACTCTATCCGATTTATTTAATATATATCACTTACTTCGTATCGATTATCCGTGAGAATGGCTCTTCTATCATAGTTTCTAAACCTAATCTGAAACGCATCTGACACACATTTTCGTATTCAAAATGAATGAATTAGACATGTGCGAACAATAGTTTGCCGAAATTTTCAATTAAGAAGTTTGTATACAAAGCAGTAAAATGAAACAATTCATTAAGGTTTACTTGTTCAACTCACGTAGACTTTGATAATTAACTTTGTTTGCTCAATAACACGCAGTCTCAATCACGTTAACGTTTGTCAGTACAAGAATAAACATTTGCAAGTAATTAACTAGAGGATGCTGTGTTCGTTAATGATCCTACAGGAAAACTCTTTCGACGTTATCTTCTAATCCAAGTGAAACATAAATAAGGCAGAATAAATGGAGATGGAATAATCATAAACTGAAAATGGTCTTATATATTTTTTGCTTAAAAGTTGTTATTTTTTTTCAAGAGACTCATGTTTTCAATTCAGTAAGCGCGTCAGCTTTGACTTAACAAGTTGGAATAATTATTCGCCTGATAACTGTGGTTCCCTCTTACAAGTGGCATTGGTTTTGAGCTCTTCTATACTTTTATACATCATACAGAATAAAATTAGTTCTTTATAATTGATATTCAATTTCTCTTGCATCAATTTATCTTTCTTTCCCTTAGTCTTAAACTGTATACGATGTCGGATTAATCCAAGGTTCTATCTTATGAGTTCTCACTAGATCGATATGAGTCATAAATTACAAGAAATGTAATTGCTAGATATTTCCAGATAGAATTGTAATTGCTAGATATTTCCAGATAGAAATAATGTCAATGGCAGTCACAAATGTTCTATAAAAAATAAAATATATTAAGAAAAGAAATCAACCTGATAGTTGAGAAAATTGTATAAACAACAATAGAAAACTACCATAATTCTTATTTCAAAAACTACTTTTGTCTTTCGTTGTCTCCTATCATTGTCTTTGATTTCATCGTCCGTTTGTCATTCGTTGTCCCCTCCCTTTGATTTTCATTATCCCCTCACTTTCAATATCCCTTCCGTCTGTCTTTTCTTGGCCCTTCCTTTTGCCTTTTGTTGTCTCGTCTCTTTGCTTTTTGTTGTCTCTTCCCTTTGTCTTTCGTTGTCTCCTATCTTTGCTTCCGATGTCCCCCCCCGTTTGTCTTTCGTTGTTCCGTGCCTTTGTCTTTTGTATTCCCTTATCACCTCCCTTTTGTCTTTCGTTGTCCCTTATTTTTTTCTTTTGTTCTCTCGTACGCAAATCAATTTATTTTCACAGCCTTTGAATAACTGTTTGATTGTAATCTAATTAAAAACATATTGAGTTCGGTAATAATTCATAAGTCATACTACAAAGCTTTCCTGAAACATTGTCGTTTGTCAGTTTAGATATATTTTAAGTAAGCCAGTCGTCTATTCTTCGCTCCTGTGCATTTACAAAGAAATGCACACAGACTTACAACAATAAACAAAACACATAAAAGAACATACAAAAAATTCACTCATATATAAATTTAGAGCACAAATGCTTGTTTTAGTCACGCGCAAAGTTTTCATCGTTCGGTTGCTTATTTTTTTTACGTACGCACCCCAAAATATCCAAGCAGTACAATTAAGTATTTTTAGAAAACAATTCCCCTGCTGAATTCAGTAACGTACAATGCAAAGAAGGATTGTTGGTGAAAATTGCCCGGACAGATTAAACAATGGACAAAGCTATACAGGCGCATGCGCATACGCACCTACCCACGTGTTTGCAGCAGCAGCAAGTGACAAAGGGGGGGGATCTACGCGATATTTGTCTTGTCAATACGGCAAGGTTATTTTAAGAAACATAAATTGAGCAAAGTCAATTATTTATACTATGGATTAACAAATAGAAAGATTGGGGCTGACATTTTTTTCACTTGAAGCCATCTTGGATGACGTTGGTTTATATGTGCCAAACAAGTATCGACAAAATACATATACAGGGTGACCCCAAAAAACGGGAATTTTTGATGTGCGTATTGCCAGACATGAGCAAGTGGCAACACTGCGAGACAGTGACCTTGAGCAAGTAAACATTTCGCCATTTTAGTAACGAGAATGAAATTCACAGTATCCCAGCTGAGATGTTGCAGCAGTCAATGAGGAATCTCAACAGCAGATTTCAAGAATGCATTCGTACAGGAGGACGCCATCTACAGGACGTAATTTAAAAAAAATGAAAATTCCATCATTGTTTCTTAAATGGCATGTTTTAAGGTTTCAATTACTATGAATTAAATATTTTTCTTCCATCACTCTTGGTTTTATTGGATTGTTAAAAAGTTCCCGTTTTTTTGGGTCACGCTGTATATATACATTCTGTGACGAATGCAACATCGGTATAAAGTTAAAAAAATAGCGTGAATGCTTTGTCTCATTCTCATCCGCAACTGATGTTAAAGAAACAAAAAGTTACTTTTTTGTTTTATTTTGTGTACTTGAGAAGGAAAATAAGGAATCTTTACGTCTTGTATTCTCAGATTCTGCACCTCGTTTCTCATCATATTCCTTAAAGCAGTTCTTCGAAATAGCTACATTTGAAATAAGTTCTTGCGGATTTCTGATGTTGCATTTTCACAAATCAAATATTTTCCGTTTAACGCAATTGCTTCTGTGGTTTATTGATTTTTTATTAGGGCGAGTGATTCTAAAATAAATTTTTTATTAGGGCGAGAGATTCTAAAATAAATTTAACGCAGAGAACATGGCGTAAGTTTATGTAGATATTTCGTATTTGCCTAAGAAAAAGTTGGAAATTGCGGTCATATTTTAAATAGATATTGTATGTCGTTAGAAAGAAGTACCAAAATTATAGCGAGAAGAGATGAGTACTCACTTCATAAAGAGTACAGAGGCACATCCCCTCCCCTTGGTAGTTTTGGTGCTTTGCTTTCCATAGCCACTAGGGGTTTTATAGAGCGGGATTAACAGCGCGGCGTTCACCCCAGATTTGAATTAAGATTTATCCTTTTCCTAAACAGTTTGCCAATCAAGGTTGGAGAATCCGGAGAGTTCTTCTTTTGTACCTTTAGCTAGACCGGGAATAAATGGATTCATACCGTCCCCAAAGATATTCTCGCGAAAGTGAACGCAACGATTTCGGTTGGGATGTGAACTCGGCACGCCGTTCTCACTTTCCAAGACGTTAACTACTACGCTACGAGCACATATTGGAGAGTGCACCATTTTTCAATTGAGAAATGTCAACTGAAGAATCTTTTGGTCTCAGATCCAGGATATTATTTGGATACCAATTCTTATACACGTCTTTTGGTGGTGCATATTGTCATTACAAGTCTCACATAATTGTTCTGCATATTTCCAACAGCTCTGTGCTCTCCTTTTCACTAGATGTTGTGGCATGTCAACATATCTAGCGGTAATACAGATCACAGAAGTGGATTCATATCTTCCTGAAGGTCATTAGTAGAATGTAAGCGCAACAAACCGTAGCGAGATTTGAAACCGTTTCGTCTGTTATATTTTTCGTGTTGATAACTGTTACGCAAAATCGAACTTGATCGTTATATTTGAGGATAAGCAAATTTAAGCATCATGACCATTTTTCGATTCAAAGGGATTAGGATATTATGGAGGAGAGTCGAAGTGTTTATTTTAGACTGAGGGCAAGGCAAAATAGCGTTAGACGACGCATATGACTGTTATATGAATGTCCCTTTTGTTTTTATCAGATATGTTTATGTTGCACCCTTAAAAAGGTTACAAACAGACAAAGGTGTACTCGAGTGGAAGGAACAGTAACACGGGCGTAGATGGAAGAAAGAGAGGTTTATTGTAAAGACAGGGAGTCGATTAAGACTTTCTGAAGCCCCTCAGCCAGCCAGAAAGACTCTAATATGTCCTGTGCACACTACATATATTTACTGACATAGTTGACAATAGGTAATAGGGAGAGTGGAACATGAAATTACAACAACGAATATAGTTGAAAGTTATCTTGAATCTCGATAGATGTGAATTACAGACATTATCAGCACTTCGAAAAGCACCCCCCTGATAAACGAAAGTCACATGCGCATCAACGAGGGGAGCAGACAAAATTGTCTGAAATCTACTCATATCGATTGAATGTCGCCGGAAAGGCGCGAGATTATCACCCCCAGAAATTCCACTTCTAAAGCATTTTCTAACGAGTAAAAATACGTATTTCTGAGATCCAATGAAAATAAAATGGCTAACCGAATTAAGAGGAATTTATTATGTGTTCTCCTCCATTCTTCATCATCAGTTACTCGACTGTTTCAATTATCGAAGGGAACGCTGATCCTTCTTCCTCATTTCACATAACTTGGCCAAGCTCTTGTCCGACAGCCGGGCAACACAGTCGCTCTCGCTCCGTACACTAGGCGTTTAGGTGTTAAATTCAAAGTAGTCCGTCTCCTAGACCAGTTGCCAACCAAGTCTACAGGACTAAGTCTGTCCTGCCTTTTTATAAAAAAAATGAAACTTTCCAATGGGTATTAGCACATAAGTGAATATAAATGTTGATCATGTTCACCGTAGTCTATGAATATAGCATCCAGCGCAGTACGTAATCTGTTCAATGAAACAACGCCAATACTACTAGCAGCAACTGTTCAGTAGTTCTTCAGTCATCGATATCAGAGGTTGGCAGTGAATACTCGGAGAAAAAACATGGCTGCCTTTATACACGTCATACTGAATATTTTAAGCCGTCTGATTGGTTAACTCTTCTATTGCTGAACTATAAAATGAGTCAGCTCATTTTGGTTGTCTCACTAGTACATTAATGTACCCAAAAACTGTAACAATAAATAACTCTGATTGGAATTTGAATATCGAACAATTTGATTTCATAACAGAACTAAAATCTTTCTTCTTGTAATTTTGGTTTAATGTTTAATTTGGCGCAGCTATAGCGATTCTTAAGGGTCGCCTTAATAAAGATTTTAGTGAAACTCACCTGGATCCGTACCGTTTCTGTTTACAGCCCGTCTGAAGTTATTATGCAAATCATAAAGCTCAATAACTCGAAGGTGATTTGAAAACTTTTTGTCAAATTTTAAACGATTGATCAAGACGTCAAAACAAAGATTGAATTAAATTCCTAAGTAGTTTCAACATGTTTCATTAAATTTATTAGATTTACTATAAAAACTACAGTCCGATGTTATGCAAAAACCGAAAGTCACTTTTTACTTCAATAACAAGATAATAAAATCCTCAACATTTGATCAACCTATATAACATATATATCTTTGCTGTATTTATATTTTAATATAGTGTCCCTTCTTCTGAATAAGAGTCAGCAATCCATTTAATTTTTCCTTTTTTCTTTTTACTTCAGCAAGTTCAGTTTTCAACTTGGTGCCTTTAATTGCTTACCATAAGTCAGCTTTGCTGTCATATAGTTTGGCACCTTCATGTAATTTAATCTTCACAACTGGCCATATATTTTCGATCGGATTCAGATCTGGACTTTATGGTGATCATTCTATTATCTTCTTTCCTGTAAACATTTTACGCTCTATTTACAGTTAATCATGAGAAAGATTATTGTCGTGCATTAATACACCCTTCACCTTAAAACTTCCAAGGCTGGGACTTGTACCATTCAAAGAAAGACTTGTCTATGAAATCACAATAGTTAGCACTTCTTCATTGAATTTTAAATGGATCAGTAATGGTTTCGTCGAAAATACCAGCCGATATTATCACACTTACACCTCCTTGAAGCTTTCTTTTAGCCACAGGCACGTTTGTATGAGGGAAAACCCATCATTTGGCCCATTCATCAAGTTAATTGAGTCTCGCCCGATAGTCGCCCGTGAAAATTAATTTAGAAAAGTTAACTTTCATGTATTTATTGGCCTAATTTTGACGCTTTAAAATATTTGCTTTACTGAGACAAATTTGCCTAGGATATTTCGTGACAGATTTCTACACCTTTCTACAATCATTTTCGACCTTACTCATAACTCGCTTGAGTTCTTAAAGTCTTTTCATTTGTTTCTAGTTGTCAATTTAGTTATATTCTCAAAAGCCATATTTATCGTTTGATAATCACTGCGAAGTTCCTTTGATATCTCCAATGTGGAAATTTTCTCACTCAGTAATTTTGTTATTTTCAGTTTTGAAGCATTTGTTTGATCCTTTCCATTAACAGATATTACGGAAACAACGAAAAATAGTTTAATTAGATTTCAGAGTCCTTAAAATAATATTAGTTTAGTTTGTATAATAACTACAGTCTGTAGTTTTTATAAGACATCCAATAACTTGAATAAAACACATTGAAACTAAGTAAAAATCTAATTCTTTTGACATCTAAACTAATCATTTAACATTTAGCAAAGATTTTTCAAAGCAAATTCGAATTATTGAGCTTGATGTGATTTGCATAATAACTTCAGACGAACTGTAATTAGTAGAGGTTCCCAAATCCAATGACGACGCAAATGTTGTACTCACCTGTAAAATAAAAATATGTAAATTTTAGTACAACAATAATAAAAAAAAATGAAAAGAAAATCTTGAAATAAATTCATGTTTTTATTTTAACAATCTTGCAGCAAAGAAGACACGACAAAACTGAAATGATTAAGTTAATGTATAATATTAAATCAATTAATCACTGGTTTTACCCGAAGTTTTCATATTTAAATACATCTCACCGGAAATGCATTTTCTTAGCGCGCCACATGAACGACGCGTGTAAGAAATAAGAATTTGAAAATTATCAAACGAAGTCTGTTAAAAAAATATCCATTTGTTTAATCTTAAAGAAAAAAAAACCCTACTTAGGGTAGTGGCGCCTTATTCTACTTCAAATTATTCTTATTGAGATATCATCATTTATTCCGTAGTACCGCAGATGTCTGTAAGGTTATCTTTTCAGACTGATATCAACTTCTACGTTGCTGTCTCTAATCTCGTCTTCAGGTTTATCAAATGCAGTTTTAGTTTCAAGATAATGCAGAAGTCTCAGCGAGCTTAATATAGACTGTAGGTGCTTCTGGCACGGTTAGGGTTAACGTTATTTTATCAAATGATATTGCACAAGACTCTGAAAATCTAATCCAGTGGTCACAGTGAATGCGATAATCATATAGTGAGAAACTCATTCAATGGCCCTACATTGCCGAGTGAGTACACCCGTGGGAGTGTAGAGTATATGTTCATGAATACATAATAAGATGTCTTTTAATTGGTTGCCAAATTGCATCTAGACCGCGCCACCGATTTTCGAAATAGTAAAAGTAGCTGAATATTTTGTCAGTAAATATATATATATATATATATATATATATATATATATATATATATATATATATATATATATATATATATATATATAATTTTTGTATTTTATGTATGTGCAGAGTACTATATAATCTTATCTAAGATAATCATTTATTTAATCTTACGTTATTTTTATAATCCAAACAAAAGTTTAATATTTGTAAGCTAAGCAAGAAATAAGAAAAATATGGATGGATTTGAACGACACTATTCTCCTTATATTATTATTATTATTAAAATTTACTAAGCTTAGCTTAATACGACACCAAATAACGATGGAGAATCTTTCAAGTAAGAAGAGCCTTCCTTAAAAATCAATATTGAAAACATCCTGTTCTACAAATAATTGCACTAAATATGAGGTCGCTCCAAAAGTAACGCCGCCTATCTTATATTATATAATGTTGCTCCATGGCGCCAGAATTGAATGTCGGCAGTATATCAGTCGATGTTGAGCCTTCCCTTCATCATTTTTTTCTAGCGCCTATACGGCTGCCTAGCAGAATGTCGTCTGACATGAAAGTGCACATGAAGAGGGGTTGCGTCATTGAATTCCTCCATGTGGATAGCTACTCACTGGTATTCATGCCAAGCGTTTATGGAGACCAAACAGTGGATATGAGCAAGTGTGTGAAAAATTACGTGGTTTCAGTTGTTGCAGATTTTTACGAGCGTAGAATACAGGTTCTTGTCCATTACTGGCAAAAATGCATATCCACTGGTGGTGACTCGTAGAAAATAATGTTTTTTTTTAGCCGAAAATATCCTCTATCTAACATGCTACTGGAATGTGATCACCGTATCTTTTGTAGTTTCCGCTGAATATTATAGTCGGAGTTATTTTCGGTGTACCCCTCACATCCAAAATAAATACAATCGAATGGCGAATCTTACGGAATTAAACATAGGAATTACCGTTATTTATGGAGGAATCTTCATGGCTCTCCACAACTTCCTATCTTTCATAGATTCAAGTAATTGTTATCTCCTTACTATTCTCCCAGGCGCCGTTCTGTTATCCATTATACACTGATTCTTCTTTTCATTTTGTCCTTACAGTGCCAAATTGTCCAAAAGCCCTCTTTCTTCATAATGTTCCCAGAAGATTTTCTAGCACTAGTTGTAAGTGTTCTTTCTGTTCCAGCTTTCCATAAAACTTCCGCGTTGCACACATGTTCATGTATGGTATTCTCAGCATCCTTCTGCATAACAACATTTCTGTTGTGTTGAGTCTTGCCTTACGAGTAACTTATCCAGATTTCACTGTCACATACGAGGATTGATATCACATAGCAGTCTAACGTCCTCTCTTGTTTTCTAACAAATTTTTCTGTTCCTTAATACTTTGTTTAGCTTTTGGAAAGCATCTTTTGCTGTTCCAACAATGCTTTCGGATTTTTGTGTCACATTTTTAAGCATCTGTAAAATAATCTTCAAATATTTCAATTTCTGTAATTGCTTGATTTTGACGTTTGCAGTTACAATATAAAATTAGATTTGCTAAATTAAAATTCCGTAGGAAAAACTAGTGAACAATACAGAAGAAAGATTTCTCTGATTAACTCATCCAGTGCCAAATGACGTTAATTGCATAGTGTCCCTATTATTTAAATTAGCGCTAAGGCTTCATTTTGTTCTCCTTACTTTTGTCTAATAGATGCTTCCCAGTGATAATATATTGCCTCTAATGATCTTGGACAACATATGTCAGTAAAAACAAATACTACATCTATCTATCTATCTATCTATCTATCTATCTATCTATCTAAGGCTGTCCCTTTATCTATCTATCTATCTATCTATCTATCTATCTATCTATCTATCTATCTATCTATCTATCTATATAAGGCTGTCTCTTATCTATCTATCTATCTATCTATCTATCTATCTATCTATCTATCTATCTATCTATCTATCTGAGGCTGTCTCTTATCTATCTATCTATCTATCTATCTATCTATCTATCTATCTATCTATCTATCTGAGGCTGTCTCTTATCTATCTATCTATCTATCTATCTATCTATCTATCTATCTATCTATCTATCTATCTATCTATCTATCTTTCTAAGGCTGCCCCTTATCTATCTATCTATCTATCTATCTATCTATCTATCTATCTATCTAAGGCTGCCCCTTATCTATCTATCTATCTATCTATCTATCTATCTATCTATCTATCTATCTATCTATCGCAGTCTGTTAATCTATCTATCTATCTATCTATCTATCTATCTATCTATCTATCTATCTATCTATCTATGATAATAATAATAAAGCGCAGTGTACGTGTATCCGTCCGTCTATTTTTCGATCTTGGTGAATCATAAACTATCTGAAGTAACAGGTGTCGAGTAATTTTCGGTTACTTTCCTTGTAAAGAAATGGTATCTGCCTTCGGTATAGAAACGGAGGATGAATGAGGAGGTGAGATTTTAAATTCTACACGTTATCAAGTTTGGACGTCAAAAGAAACAGTTAAAAGCTGCATCTTCTCTTCTTTCCCCCTCCTGTAATTTAATACAATTAAATTACGCCCCACGGTGTCAGAAAGAACTTATGCCACATAATTGTCTGAAAGAAAAAAAGCATTGGAATATACAATTGGACTAAAAAAAAATTAAAATTACAAAAAATTTTAAGTAAGATCATTTGTTTTTTTCAAAAAGTTAAACTTAAATATAGAACTGAATGAAAGGTTTAAAAAAACAATTCTTTATTAAAGGTTTATCTTTAATTTCGCTTTTCGTCTCAATTGCAAATGATATCGTCTAATTAAACCGTAATTAAAACTTTAGCAGGGCACGGTACGTTGCTCATATGTTTTTTTTCTATTTTCTAGCACGCGTACTGTGATATATTCTAAATATTACATAGTTCGGGTTCTCTAATGTCATTTAAGAGTGACTTTATGTTGACCATGTTCACCATAGTCTATGAATATAGAATACAGGGCAGTACGTAATCTGTCCATTGAAACAACGTTAAACATTAACACTCACGAGTCAGACACTCTACTGAATCTGATTATATCGCCAATACCACCAGCAGTTGTTCCGTAATTTTTCAGTCTTCGATATCAAAGGCTGGTAGTGAATATTCCGGAAAAAACATGGCCGCCTTTATACACGCCTTTATTTTGAGCCTTCTGATTGGTTACACTGCTATTGGTGAACTATAAAATGAGTCAGCTCATTTTGGCTGGCTCACTAGTAGACCAGGGTACCCAAAAACTCCAACACTTTATGTGAAGGAATCATAAAGAATGGTGATTTTAAAAGAAAAGAAAAAAATCATGTACAAAATAAATGTAAATAAACTAAGGATATCGTATACGAAGAAAGATTATACCGAATTAACGCGTCGAATAAAGATAAAATAATTTTAATATTTCTAAATTCTTGTAACGTTCACGGACATAGGTCGCTGAAAGTAAAAGGCCTAAGCCCCCCGCCCCCCCAAAGAGCAGCTTCTAGGCTAGTAAATAATAAAAGGTAATAACTATGTGGAATGTTTTAAAAGAAAGTGAAACACAAACTGATTTATGCGCGAACGCGTCACTTCTTTCTGGCGAAAAGCAAGCAAACAAAATCAGAAGGAACATTAAGTCCAATAAATAAGTCACTTCCTTGTTTTAAATTTTCAAATTTTCGTTGCCATTCTTTTGAAATGACCTCACTTTAATTCTTGGCCATTTACACTGACGAAAAAAATTCTTTTTCTCAGCTTAACATCTAGTTTCACCAAAGACGTATGAGTCTAGGCTGAAATACAAATATATCTTTCTTCATCCATTTTGTGAAAATCTCAAAATATTCTTAGTCTATAAGATCTCGCTCTCTTTCACACACACACAAAAACACACTCACATACACACACACACACACACACACACACACACACACACACACACACACACTGTGAATGAGTGAGAGGGAGAAAGAAAGAGAGGACACACACAGTGTGTTATCAAACTCATATCATCAAAATCTTTTTTGATCTTTTGCTCATGCGCGTAAAAGACGCTTCCGTTTTGGACACAACAGATTCACTCTCTTTCTTATGGACAACAATATCCGTTAGCTATACATATTTATAATGCTAATCAATCTTCTTTCAAAACAAGAAATACAATTCTTTCTTACCATTCCTTTCGTGCGTGTTAACTGCACTACGTTGAATAATAACAAAAAGATGAGGACAATACTGAGTGATTGGTTCTCCTATGGCTTGTGTCAACGTTTTGCAGTTTAATTATAGCCAGAAAATATTTTTAAATTGTAAGAAAATTTTGGAGATGAGTAGGATTTACTGATACAAGTTACATCAATTAATCCATCACTGGTCGGGGTACTTATGCCTTTCCGAAGGTTATCTGCGTGTCAGTGAATATAAAGAACCCGATTGGAATTGGAGCTTGGCTCTCAGATTTCTAATTCCGTGACATTATTCCTTACTTCACCTGCACATCCAAGCTTACAGCACCTGGTATTCCCAACTCATCTAAATACTGACCAGGCTCGACGTTGCTTAACTTCCGGTGTTCCAACGTGATATGGCCATAAGCAGACGAGGATAATATTAATAATCATAAACATGATTATATATCTATCAGGAGTTTTCGTCGTGTGTCTCACTTACTATCAAAAGCTTGTAATAGACACGACTTTGTGAAAAGGGGTAATCTTTGGCTATCATTGACATCGATGGAGACGAATATAAAATAAAAACTCGCAGAGCAGCATCAACCACAGGGATCTCATTGAATAAATCTGCACTTTTAAAAATTATTAATTACTCACATATTTTAAAATGGTGTATTATGAGTTATTTTTCTAGTGTCCATAAATGTTCCATAGAATTTTTAGTTGTTAAATACAAGTTTATTTTCATTAAATTAGTTTTACTTTAAAACAAAGCATTTGCTATTTCTATAAATCAATTACTAAACTTAAAATTAATAAGCTTTTTTTTTCATCCATGGATTATAGGGGTCCACCAAAAAAAAATTAAGAGTACAACTGATCCATGGGTAAAAAAAGGGTATGAGAACCGCTGACCTATAGGAACCTTGATCAGTTGTCTTGTTACATTGCCATGTGAATGCGACGATCACAAAGTGAATAATCACATTTAACGGCATCTGTCACGAGTGAGTCTATTCATGTACGCACAGTAAGAGGGTTGGTTGTTTTTTTTTAGCAACATATCAACACATCTATGTGTTATTTAATGCTGAAATCTAAATATTTTTTACGCAATTTTATATTATTTTTGGGGGGGATAATAATGTGTTAGTGATACAAGTCTTACTAATTAACTCAGCTGCAAGGAGATTCATACCTTTCCCTAGAGTATTTGCACGTAAGTGAATATAAAACAAGCTAACTGGAATTGAAATTCGGCTCTCCAATTAAAAATTCCGAGAAATTATCCATTGCACCACCCGCATATTCGAGCTTATTGCAGCTTTCATTCCCAGGCGATCATCCATCTAGTTACTGACCAGGTTCGATTTAAGTTACTTAACTTCGGTGATCATACGGGAAGCGGCGTTTCAACGCGGTCAGCAGTAAGTTCAGCTTTAAATTGCTAAATCGAAGTCGTGCAAACGGTTCACAAAATATTCAAAATGGCTGGATACATTCCAGACATCGCATTTTACATTGCATATATATATATCTATATATATATATATATATATATATATATATATTGTTCGGGAAGGCTAATAATACAAATTTAGTTTGGCGCAAGGTCAAAGGGGAAAAATGTTAGTTGGAGTAATATGCTCCACTGAAAATTATCGTTCGAAATCTTGCTTTCATACTGGTGGCGGTAGGAATTACGCAGCTATCTTAGCCATCAAAATCTGAAGTTCGCAGTCTTAATCGATCTTTGTTCAAGGCACGCACTTAACCAAATTTATTTAGGAACCGTTACGCCATCATTCTGTGACATGAATATGGGTTGGAGGTGCTAAGAAGAAAAAAAAAACGGCTTTCGTTAGGGATATTGACTTCTCTGTTCTCCGGGGAAGTCGAGATGCGAAAACATGAGGAATTAGGGTTAAATGTGGAGAGAATAGAATTTTTGTGCGCAGTGTTAGGCATCTTGAACTAGACATAATTAGCTATAAATGTCCACAGACACATTTACATTTGTGTATTTAGGTAGCAATCACTATCTAATAAATGTTTAATTAAAATCACTGACGCCGTACTTTGATTGAATTAAGAGCACTAACAATGAAAGAACTTATACTGGGAAATAAATATTTGCTGCGCAAAAATAAATGCCGTTTTTAACATTAGGCTACATATTTAGTGATTTGCATGCGTATAACTGCCAATAGTATGAAGATCTGTCCGTCCATCAGTCCTTTTTTCTTTCTTTTCCCTCTTTCTTTCTTCCTCTCTCTTTCCTTTTTCTTTCGTTCTTTCTTTCTTTCTTTTTCCTATTTTCTTTCTTTCTTTCTTTTTCCTATTTCCTTTCTTTCTTTCTTTTTTCTTTCTTTTCCCTCTTTCTTTCTTCCTCTCTCTTTCCTTTTTCTTTCGTTCTTTCTTTCTTTCTTTCTTTCTTTTTCCTATTTTCTTTCTTTCTTTCTTTTTTCTTTCTTTTCCCTCTTTCTTTCTTCCTCTCTCTTTCCTTTTTCTTTCGTTCTTTCTTTCTTTCTTTTTCCTATTTTCTTTCTTTCTTTCTTTCTTTCTTTTTCGTATTTTCTTTCTTTCTTTTTTCTTTCTTTTCCCTCTTTCTTTTTCTTTCTTTCTTTCTTTCTTTTTCCTATTTTCTTTCTTTTTTCTTTCTCTTTCCTTCTTTCTTTCTTTCTTTCTTTCTTTCATTCATTCTTTCTTTCTTTCTTTGACTGATTCGTTTTTTACAGCCAAGCAATCTTTTAAAGGTTATTTAAAGATAGAAAATATTTTTAGATTGTAAGAATTATTTTGGATATAAGAACGATTTTAGTGATAAAAGTATCACTAATTAACCCATAGTTGAGGGAGAAGTGGTGGATTCATACCAGTCTCGAGGGTATTTGCATGTAAATAAATATAACGAACCAAAATGGAACACAACTCTTAGATTAACAATTCTTAGAGATTATCCATGATACCATCCGCACATCCAAGATTACCGCACCTGGTATTCCCAAGCGGTCACCCATCTAGGTACTGAAAAGTCTCGAGGTTACTTAACTTTACGTGGACCATCAGTGTCTCTACGTAATGTGGCCGTAATCTCTTTCTGGGTCGGCCATATATATATATATATATATTCTCCAGAGGAGAAATTTTATCACGTAAAACTTTTTTATTTAAAAAAATAAAAAAGCATTAGGTGGTCATTTGATTGATAAAAATCGCCTGATGAGACCGTAAGGTCGAAACCAAAGTAGCGGATTCAAATGACCTCCTGATTTTTAAAGTTAAAAGCTCTATATTATATTTTTACTTCTGTTTTTTTTTCACACGTGTATTGAGCACTTTTATATACTACTGTTTCCTGGCCTGATTCAACTCTGACCATTAACCTTTTTATGTATTATATATATATATATATGTATATATTTATGTGTGTGTCTGTGTGTATAGTAAAGATAATAAATCCGTTGGTATATAATCCAAGTGTATCCTAGTAATATAAAATATTAAGACTGATCCACAAAAAGAGATCAATGTGTTTATTATTACGCACACAATAAAGATAGATCAAGGAAGAACTTAATAAAAACTATCCAAATGTTAAACAATTTTTGTTTTTATTTTCACCCGAAATTAAAGCAACCATACGAAATTTAGAACGGTTCATGATCAAACATAATCGACATTCATTGTCTGTTATATTTAACAATATATGTTTAAATATATATATATATATATATATATATATATATATATATATATATATATATATATATATATATGTGTGTGTGTGTGTGTGTGTGTGTGTGTGTGTGTGTGTCTGTGTGTGTGTGTGTCTGTGTGTGTCTGTGTGCATATAAATAGGCTCATACTGAGATTTATACACGTTTGTCTAAGCGGCATATGCCTCTCGTAAAGCATACTTGTAAAAAGTTTGAACGGAGAAAGAAAAAAGAAAAACGGAATATCTAAAAGGAAGAAAATGACATGAAGGAAGGAAAGAAGGAAGTAGGGAGGAAAGAAAAAGTAATGGAACCAATAAGATAAATGAAAAAGAGTGAAAAAGACAGGAAAATAAAAGAAAGACGTCCACGACACCTCCCCCAAAAGAAACGTCAAACCGATAAGACGGGAAAAAAATGAAGATTAAAAATAAAAAAAAAGAATGCGATAAATAAATAAAGAAAGGAAAATAAAGAAAAACGGACAAGTATGGAATAAAATAAAAAAAAATTATTTGAATAAATAGGGAGAGAAATTGTGGAAAATGGAGGACAAAAACCAAATAAAAAAAAACAATCAAATAAGGATGATAACGAAAACAAAATAAAAGGATAAAAATACACAAGATCTGACAAATAAAAAATGGCAATGAGTCCAAAAATTTAAAAAAAGAAATGAAAAATAAGATGGAGAGAAAGGAAAAAAAGTGGAGAGCAAGTAGTATGATGGATGATTAGTCCGTAGTGAAATTCCTCTGAGATGAATTTGCCGTCCACAATTCGGTTGCAACGCCACCTGTGGGCCACGCTTTGCAATAAAACTCTTCAGTCCAATATTGAAACGCAGGGTTTGTTTGTTTTGCTTGTCCGTTCTTTTTTTTTATTATTTGTTCAGCATGTGAGCGTCATGAGAAATTCCGGACACGAAACGATGCGTAGCCCAAGTCCAAATTAGCCACTGGTAATTCTGAATCATCTCTTGCTGGACTCCGATTGCTTCAATTGCCTTACAAAAACACAACCCGATCTAATTCACTCACCAAAACAAATATATAAATATCATTCTCGCTCAGTCTCTCTTCACACGCGCACAAGCCACATATTATATATATATATATATATATATATATATATATATATATATATATATATATATATATATATGCATGCATGCATGTATATGTGTGTGTGTGTGTGTGTGTGTGTGTGTGTGTGTGTGTGTGTGTGTGTGTGTGTGTGTGGATAAGGCAAGTTTCCCCCTTCCTTTAATATAAAAAGAGTTGTTCACTCTTTCACAGTGTAATAGTGTAGATGATTGCGGTGCTATTAATATGTTGAATCAAAATGAGACGACATTTCCGATTCGTTCACATTGGCGTGTCGAAGTGACGTTCGAAGGTTTACAAAGTTTGTGAGTCTCCTCGGAATAAACTTTATCTTAAGTCAAAATATCATTAATAATTATAAACCTTTCCCCTTTCAGTTGCTCTGTTTCACATCAACGACGAGTGACAATGGAAAAGGGGAAAGATGGCGATTATTTAAACTATAGTATTTAAACTTTACAAAACGATTATACATCAATTGAGGTGTCAAACATTTGTGATTTATAATCTTATGCATACTTGCCCACAAGAAATTTAGTCATGAATTAAACAAAAGGCACATTGAATTCACTTGCCGAAGCATATAGACAAATATGTACAATGCTGCAAAAAACGTGTATACAATGGAATGAAATGATTAAAAAAAACATATTTGGAAATTAGCAGTTCAGGAATTTACATTACTATTCAAAAGAATAATAATGAAAATGCTCCATCTGTAATTTTGCTGTGGAATTTGACAGACGAATTTATTAAGTCGTTATGGCATGTGAATCTTTATATATCGATCCCGGTTTGAAGCAATCGGATGTCTAGCCACACCGATGAGCTGTGATACAGCGAAACAGTGTGTCTATGGATGACTATTTTTGCTCTTGAAATAATTCGATTGAGCTATCGGAGACGAAGGGGTGATTTTATAAAAAAGTGGCTGCTGCTGCTGCTGCTAATGCAATGCTCTTCTAAACGAATCGAGCTCTCCTAGCTACTAACGTCTTTCGCATAGTAAAAACGTTAAAATTTCCCTTTCACTTTGTGAGTGCGGCAATAGCTTGGGGGTAGAATCTCTGTCAAATCGGTCGGGTTTCGATCCCGGCTTGAAGCAATCGGATGTTTACCACACTGATGAGCTGTGATACAGTGAAACAAATGTGGATGACTATATATATATATATATATATATATATATATATATATATATATATATATATATATTGTGGATGACTATTATCTTCCTATAACTATAGATATACATAAAAATCTATACATTCAGTTAAAAATAACAATAATTATTACCTATGATAATTGTTAAAAGAACAGCCGAAAGCGCTCGGATATTCAGAACATTTGGGCAGTATTTACATACGTTATGTCCAGAATAGAAAACACTTATGAAAAAGGCGGTCATCTTTAATGAAACATTTATAAAAGAGGGATTAATGGTCCAGTACTATATATATATATATATATATGTGTGTGTGTGTGTGTGTGTGTGTATAAACCCTTGCAAGAGAGATAACTCTAGATCAGTGGTTCCTAAACGGTGCCGACCGCGTGCCTGATAGGTGTGGAGGAGTAGGATAGCAGGTGAGGCGGAGTAGGATAACAGGTGAGGCGGAGTAGGATAGCAGGTGAATCGGAGTAGAATAGCAGGTGAGGCGGAGTAGGATAACAGGTGAGGCGGAGTAGGATAGCAGGTGAGGCAGAATGTTTGAAAGACAATCAAAGATTTAATTTTAAAAAATTCCTATGCCAAAAATAAATATGATTTCAAAATTTAAAATATTATTATGGATTCCTTGTAATTGCATGCATGAGTCCCAGTATAAATCGTTATAAATAATTATTGACCGATTTTATCAGTGTGATATTTCTGTATAATATCAAGTATAAAGTATATAATAACTAGGGTCCGCAAATTAGAGGAGAGAGTTGTCAATGATAATTTTCTGACATCGAATCCGCGATTATCTTCCTTTAATCCTCTGTCTCTGTTTTTTTAAAATTATTTTTAAATGTCCTTTTTATCACAGAATATTTAGTGAGGCGCGAATAAATTTTTATTTCGAAAATGGAGCCCAAAGAAAAAGTTTGAGAAGCACTGCTCTAGAACATAGTTGAATTATTAGTGTTAGCTTAATCCATGAAAAGTTTACAGCAAAAAAAGCAAACTTAATTTATTAACAAACTAAATGACCTCTTTTGTGTTCCATCAGTGAGATCGTTTTTCTTTTTCATATCGTTTCCTTCTGTTTATGTCGACATCTGTTGTTTAAATCTCTGTCTTCTCTTGAAATGTTTCATTGTTTTTATCTTTTGTAGGCTATCGAAGCAAAGATGAATAACTGCGATTTTGGAGTCATGATCCTTCATAAGTTAAAACAAGGTCATGGTGCTGCTGAAGCCACAGAAAATATCAACAGTGCTTGGGTGAAGTTCTGAAAACAACATGTTTAAAATCAGGGCCTTGTGCCAAAGGGAAGCAATTGTAATCGACATCAAACACTTCGACGTAGATGAATCCGAATTGCTCTCATCTCACAGAAATATTAGAACACAGTGACGATCTGACTTTTATCGTAATAGCAATCAAGTCGTCTTCAAAAATATATATGGAACTGCTTAGTCAGGTTGGTAATAATCAGTCTGAGAGTTCAAGCCTAGGGGAAAGCTAGGAATTCGAATGGTTAGGTTTTTGAAGCAAAGAAGTTCTTTATATTTAAAACATTGCCGCAACACAGTCTTCATTAATCTCCACTTTATACGATTTGTTTTGGAGCCAAATTAAGTAAAATCAGTAAATATATCGATTACCTTGTGTACAGTTGACACATTTTTAAAATAATGTTCACTCTATATAAGTCCCAAGAGCCGCTCAAAGTAGAAGTTTAAAGCGTAAAAGTAACAGTTTATGGGGATATGTGGAGAAGATAACAGTTAAGCTAAGACTCGAACAGTTTAAGATTGTAATGATCGGGAAAACACCCTCTTGGGTGTCGGTTCAACGAAATAGTAGTTCGATATGAAATACGAAAGGGAATGAGCGTGGTTCGCTACAATGGGTGTGGCAGGGTGGGTCCTAGCCGTAAAGGTTAGGACTGGTGGAATTAAGGAATGCAGTTCGTTTGAACACTTTCCATGGAAATAACAATACTGTAGCGAGAGCCTTGCGACATTTAGTCTGTGGGAAAGGGGCAGCAGTGTGGAAAATAATCTGTCACCCACAAGGACGCGAATGATCTTTTGGACGGCATCGAGATTGGAAAGTGAAGACTGGGCACCCCCTGTTCATATATGACAGCATTACCCCAATTTTAGGCCTGATAAAGCTCTTGTAAATGTAGAGGATAGCAGGCGGTGTCAGGTACTTACTAGAGCAGTACGGAGAAGTGACCATTTTCCCAGCATCTTCAACCATCGACCGTATGTACGAATTCCGCTTGAGGTCTGGGTTGAGTTTAAGTCCGAATAGGCGCTCAAGACACTGGGCCCCCATGAGAGAGCGCCCGTTCATCGTGATAGGCGAAAATTCACAGTTCGCTCAATCATGTTTGAGCGTCACTAGTTTGTTTTCCTACCATTGAGCTGTTGGAACTCGGCCATAAAGATCGGCTACTAGGCTCTGGTCATCTAGAATTTTGGAGATGCACCCACATACCGTTGTATCATCGGCTTAAATATTCACAAATAATTGGAGTATACTCTAAGCAGATCAAGGGCACCTCGAGGTGGTGTAATGGTTAGCAAGCTTGTCTTGCTAGAACAATTGCTACTTAGTAGTGAATTCGATTCTCACTGGATGCCACCTACTTTCGGCGTTGTGCCACATCTAAGCTACGCTTGGAAAATCACTATACTCTAAGCAGATCATTTATGTAAACTAGGAGGTTTGGCGTGAGAAACAAGACTTGGTGGAGGCCTGCGTTGATCGCTTATGTTTCAGAGAACTGGCTGCTAGCAATTACCTTCAGGGACCTACCCGTTAAGAAGGACTTGATAATTTAGAAGACATTGCATAGTTAGAGAGATTGTGAAATCACTCTCTATGCTACAACTTGCCAGACTTAGTTAAAAATGTTTTTCTTTGAAAAGCAAAAATTAATGCTAATATGTCTGTCTTGAGAGTAAAACAAATCGTAAGAAATAACTTTTTAATTTTGTAATTAATATTTTTCAACAAAACCATAAGATATTTTATACTTGAGTAGAGATTTAAATTTTTAAAGAATTCTCCATGATTGTGGTTCTAAGACCTTTGAGATGACACCGGTTTGCAGACACCCCAAATTTATTTCTCTTTGGGTCAGCAAAACGAAACACAGTTTCCATTGCCCTCGACCACTGCCGCTTCTAATTTTTTTTCTTATTTGAGAAGCATTTTCTAATCAGCGTTAATCAAGCGAGTGTCGGTTGGAGAATTCAAATCAAACTTAAGAAAAACAACAACAACAAAAACCCCGAAAAGATTGATTAATGATGTCCGCTTGTCGAATAAATTCTGTAAAACAAAGAAATGAAGGTTCAGTTGAGAAACATCCGGGTGTTCATTAGTGAATGTCTCATCGTCTCGGATTTATAACACTGGGTGGGTGGGGGAACTAGGCGTCAAAGAATTCTATCACTCTATCACACACACACACACACACACACACACACACACACACACACACACACACACACACACACACACAATTGTGTGTAAATAAGTCAGTTATGAATTAAAGTCATTGTATGTATATCACAAACTAAATTTGGACGGAAAAATAATTTCAATAACGAATATAACATTAGGTTTGTGAAGAGAAATTAAGTACACATACATTAGTGTTTGTGTTGCTGTTATCTATTATTATTATTATTATTATTATTATTATTATTATTATTATTATTATTATATCTATATATGTATCTGTGTACAAATAGGCAAACAGGCATCAACATGTATATAAGAGCATGTGTTAATTTACATCAGCACACATATTACGAAGCATAACTTTGTTAGGCATAAGACTGTAATGATTAATCACTCAGTGAAAACTAAAACCACTAAAATATTGACGTTCTGCAAGAATAATCTCGCTCCACGCTATTCAGTCTAGGTTTATATATATATATATAAATGTCTTTAAATAAATTGTCGGACTTTGTCCAGTTCAAATATATATATATAAATATATATATATATATATATATATATATATATATATATATATATATATATATATATATATATATTTACTACTGTTAAATTAGTTCAACTTTATGTCTGAATATATACAAGCTCTGACAAACTAGACTTTGAATTTTATTGAATTTCCTCTACAGCTTCATCCGAAAAGACGGAAACCAATCCGTGAACAAGAAAAATCGAATAAAGATATTGCTAGTCTGTTATCTTCAACAAAATCTTTTCAAAGAAAAATTAACGCCAATATGAAGGCACTCAATATACTGAACGACACCCGCCCCCGCATATACATATATATGATTACTACAAACGCGATATATAGTTGGTGCACGTGTTTCAGTACTTATTTACTGAAATCGAAAGGTTTATTAAAGAAAATATGCCTCTTTCATAAGACTTTCTGTCCCTAGGCCGGTAGTTCATTATTTAAAAAAAAAAAAACCCAAAAATACGTGTATGCGCGCGCACACACAGACACATACAAAAGGGATATTCATTCATATGTGAATAAGTCTTGAAAATAGGTACGTCCACTAATTTTCGATATCTTGGTTTTAAATGGATTTTCATAAATGAAAAAGCTTTCTTGAATCTTTCATTTTAGCTTTAATTGAAAGCTAAAGGATTAAATTTACTGTTTCCAGTAAGCAAAATATTCAATATAATTACATGAAATAGGAAGATCATATTGAATCAATTGTTATGTCTGCTACTAGGAAACTTGGTTCTCTGTGTCGTGCTAGACATCTTTTTTGTCGCCAGAATCCATTATTGATAAAATACAAAGAATAACCTGCAATATTATTGGTCCTATCCTGGCACCTCAGTTCAATCATTTCCCATGGCCATAACGTAAATTCCCTGTGCTTTTTCTATAAATACATTCATGGTAATTGTTCTGATTAACTTTACTCTCTGGTACGTAGAATTTATGAATTTAAGCGCAGTACTAGATTGGCAGAAGGGTCTCATCATTTTACAGTTGAAATGGCAAGATGTAACCGCAAGTTTTATGCTAACAGTTTCTTCTCTTAGACTTCTCGGTTAAGGCCTCTTGCTTTCCCTCAACTTTGATCTTCAAAAATTTAAATGCAATGTAAATTTTTGTTTTATATTTCTATTCTTTTATTGTTGTCTCACCTGTAAAATGTTTTTTTTTCTCATATTTTCTCACACTTATGTCATAGCGGCTTTATCGCTTTGCTTGGGGTGAAATGATTAAAAAGGAAAGAAAAGAACGTTAAAAATCGCCACAATGTTGCCAACGATGTAGCAATGAATTTATTCCATCGTGATAAAAAAAAAACAGTAAGTCAACAAACTGCTAGAAGGTATTTTATACGGGGTCCGCATTAATGTACACATACCACCGTGACCAAAGAAAAGTGGTAGGAAAACAGGTCGGGTAAATATGGATTTTGCGGAAGATGAGAAGATTAGTCAGTGTATGAAAGAGGACACCAAAAAAAAAAAAAAGAAGTAAAAAATCACGCCTATGAAAAACTAATCTATTCGGCTTTATCCTCGATCTCTCGTCTATACCTAAGGTTTAAATGGATTTAATTTAATTAATTAATTTAAAGTGAACATTCCTAAAATTACATTATGGAGAATATGTTTCAACATTTTTAAGATTATTGAGTACTTAAAGATTATATAAAAAAGGGGCTCACCCGTCATTTTCTTAAATTATGTTTTAACATATAAAGTCTCCGTAGAACAACAATAAAACTATGAACAGATTTCTAAAAACAAAAACTAATCTATTCGACTTTATCCTCGATCTATCGTCCATCCACTAATTCGGTATACAGTGTAACTCGGATATAAGAGACCCGGATATAAGATAAACTCTGATATAAGAGAAACTCGGATATAAGAGACTTCTTCTCCGGTCCCGACAACTCTCTTATATCCGAGTTACACTGTACCTAAGGTTTAAATGGATTTACATTAATGAAAATTCATTCTTGAAGCTTTCATTTTAGCTTTAATTGAAAACTAAACGATTATATTTACTATTTCGAAAATACTCTGTAGTGTATTTTAAACAGAAATTCTATTGGTTGGAGTAGATTCATTTCTTTGGGGGGTGGTGGCTAATGTGACTCGGGATTGTCAAGAATTAATAGCACATTTTTTTCTGGAGTGCAGTTTCCACGTGTCATAAAATGCTTTAGAAAAGTATTAAAAATTATTTAATATTTTTAGTTTGAGATCTTATTTTTTTTATTTGGTGTACACATTTTTGTACTGTATTTTTGCTCTGATGAGAGAGAACCTATAAATCGCTTTAATTAAACATTTGATTAAAAACCTTATAGCTTGCATATGTGGGCTTAAAGGGACCTCCACTAATTCACGATACTTAAGGATTAAAACGAATTTTTATAAATGAAAAAGCTTTCACTTTTGCTTTAATTAAAAGCTAAAGGATTAAATTCACTTTTTTCAGTAAGCAAAACACTCTGGTGTATTTCAAACAGAAATTATATTGATTGGAATCGAATTTTTTTTATATAAAATAGCTGATTAGCGCCCTTTTTTTTAGTCGTCTTTCATCGCAATATAATTCTCTGTATTAAAAAGCTTCCAAAACTAAAATATTCTTTTCCGAAACTTTATTTTAGGAATATTAACTCAGTTCAAGTATAATTACTCTGATTTAAAAAAAAAATTCCTTTAAGTTTTAAATAACAGAGAAGTGGATTTTTCAAACAAACATTAGCAGTGATTACATACTTGTCACCGCTCGTCAATCACGTAACAAGTGCTAATTAATCTGTTCATAGTTTTATTGTTGTTCTACGGAGACTTTATATGTTAAAACATAATTTAAGAAAATGACGGGTGAGCCCCTTTTTTATATAATCTTTAAGTACTCAATAATCTTTAAAATGTTGGAACATATTCTCCATAATGTAATTTTAGGAATGTTCACTTTAAATTTACTATAGTCATCTCTCTTATTTTCTGAAAATTTCATTTATGATCCACCATACTTTCAAACAGGGGCACATTACGTAATATTCTCTGTACATGAAAAATTATAAACTATTTAAAAAATCTTGGTGAAAAATAGATTGTATTAAACTTTTAAATCTTTGATTCGTAAATATAGTTTTCACTTAATAACAATATCACCTAACCGAATGAAAGTAATGCAGAGTTTTAAAAGATTTAAAACTTTTTCTAATTAAAATAAAAAAAATGAAAACAATTCTTGTAAAAATTAATTATTTATCTGAAAAAATGACATAAGACAATAGTGTCCTTAATGAATGTTATTTATAAAAGCAATTAAAAGCTTTTCTAATTAAATAATGTCAAAGTTTTATTGCATTTTTTATTTTATGATTCCGAGCAGATATCTTTTTAAATGTGCAGTAGTTTGAAAAAAAATATTAATGATTTGCATTCTCCAATGAGTCCTGCTTTTAACAAATAAAACATTTTCGGATGAAAATTTAATTTCTCGAATTTTTATGAAATTAAGTAAGTGGTAGGGGTAACATATGTAAAAAATGTTTTTACCAAGATTATCTCAAAAAATTACAAAATTAATTTAATTGATTTGTGAATAAGTTCTGAAAATTTAATTAAAATCCGAAAATTATTTGATTTTTGAAAGAATTACCAAATCAATGTGATTTTCACCTGGAAACAGGTGCAAAATAATAATCGTAAATATTATATCGACCGCTGACGTAAAAAAAAGCAAAAATTTAACCAAAATTTCGAACGTACTAGAAAGGATTAAAAAATCGAATAAAATAATAAAAATACTTTGGTATTTTCTCTTAATAATAACATAAACGTTTTGACGGTAAAATTTTGTTTTCATCAAGTTTAGGGCCTTTTTTCATCATGGCATGCTCTTTTTTAAATTAATTTTTGAGGTACCTAATATATATATACACGGTGTCCATAAAGTTCGTGTGCACTTTAAAAAAATTATAACTTTATTTGCATTTGCGATAGAAATAATCTGTAAAAATATCTTATAAAGTTTAATGTAACGAGATTCAAGTATAGCTAAAATAACTAATGTGATTTCAGGCATTACTGTAAATTAGTTGGCAAATGTTTTCTGTGAACTGCAAAATCGTATTACCCTTTGTATTGCTAATGATGGAGGACATGTGGAAACTTAAATAAAATTTCAATAAAAAATTAAAAAATATAAAGTTACTTCTTTCTAATCCTTTTATGGAACTGCATTTGGGTACCGGGAATACTAACTAGTACAGATTATGAGTAGCCGCTGGGAGGCACCCCTTAATATCAATACTGATACGTTCAATAGGTCCAGTAGCTTTTATCAGCGTACCTTCGGGAGGTCGATAATGTTAGAGTTTATATCCCTAAATTTAAACAAAATATTTTCTCGGTTCAGTCTGCTGTTAGAACTGGTGATAAAGTTAATTTTCACTGAGACAATTCAAAGTTAATATACCCAGACGGAACTGAATTTAATATACAACAAAATGGACGTTTGTATTATTTGAAAAGTATTAAATCTGTGAAAACAGCCACCCACGACTTAAGGACTTGGCATAAAATATTAGGCCACTGAAATAATTCGGATGTTAAAAGATTGCAAGAACACGTCACTGGAATGAAAATTACATCTCCAAAAGACTTACAACATTGTGACACATGTATTAAAGGGAAAATGACGAAATATAGAAATAGGGATCAAATCCCAAAATCAACAGACATCTTGTTCAGAGTTTATTTTGACTTAGCGGGTCCAATTTCACCAATGGGTATTGGCACCTATTCATATGTATTAAACTTTGTTGACGAATATTCAGGACTTATTATGATATATTTTCTGAAAAACAAATCTGATATCCTACAAGATACAAGAATGTATTTATCTGATATTTCACCTTATGGAAAAGTGAAAATAATTAGAACAGATAATGGTGGAGAATTTACTTCTGATGATTACGAAAACCTCCTAATAAATGAAGGCATTAAACATGAGAAAACCTGTCCTTATTCCTCGCACCAGAACGGAATCGCTGAACGTAGTTGGCAGACTCTTTTCGAAATGGCTAGATGTTTTCTAATAGAATCTAAGTTACCCAAAAATCTGTGGGTCTATGCATTAAATACGGCCGTATATATAAGAAACCGTTGCTATAATAGTAACATTAAAAAGACTCCCTACGAGGCTTATACGAACTACAAACCCAACGTAAGTGGTATGCATATTTTTGGTACAATTTGCTAAACATATGTCAACCACAGGGCAAAACTAGATCCAAAATTGAAAGAGGAATATTCATTGGCTATGACAAAACAAGTCCGGCCTATATGATTTATTTCCCGCAAAGTAAAATAATAAGGAAGATCAGATGCGTCAGATTTATAGATTCCTTTGAGCAAGTGGAGGATCCCGAAGAAAAGAACATTAACTGCGAGGAACTGGTCCAACACGAACTAGTATGGCCTAATTATGAGATAGGGCCTATAAATAGAAAACCCGTTCAAAATCCACAATTAAAGGAAGGTGTTATACCAGATGATATAGACGAGGAAAAATCAGACGCAAAAATTGAGTTAAAAGCAGATACAACCGAAGAGGAGGGGCAAATTCCGCCTTATCCGACCAGAAATAGAAGAAAGCCAGACTATTTTGGAAAGGGCCAATGTAATATCTGTGACATTGACTGTTGCTATTCGGTGCAATTTATCACGAAGAACTATCAAGAAGCCATAAATTCTGATAATTCCAAACGATGGATAGCCGCCATGCAAAAAGAAATGGAATCCATAGTATCAAATGATACTTTTGAATTGAAAAAGGCCCCGGATGATAAAAATATTATCGGCTGCCGTTGGGTTTATACTATAAAGCGAACTGAGGATGGCTCGCCAGTGTATAAGGCTCGTTTTGTAGCTAAAGGATTCTCGCAGATATACGGGGAAGATTATGTAGAAACATTCAGTCCAACAACAAACATGACAACAATCAGAATTTTGATGCAAATGGCCGCACATTATGGTAAGAATATACACCATATGGATGTTAAAGGAGCACATTTAAATGCTCCGATTGACTATGAAATATACACAGAACCGCCAGAAGGTTTTGAAAAAGGTGATAATTATGTATGGAAACTCAAAAAGTCATTATATGGGCTAAAACAAAGCGGAAGAATGTGGAATAAATTACTACATTCCTATTTAATTGAACAACATTTTGAACCCTCCCCAGTTGACCCATGCCTGTACACAAGAATATTTAATAATGAAATATTAGTAATTCTGATTATTTGGGTCGACGATATGCTAATTGCTTCAAAATGTGAAGCTGCTCTATTAAAAATTAAAATTTCCTTAAGTATAAGGTATAAAACGACCGACTTGGGTCGACTATCATGGTTTCTTGGTATACAGTTCGAATTTAAGGACAACACTATTACAATGAATCAATCCAGATACATCGAAAAACTCTTATCTAAATTCAGCATGCAAAATTGTAAAACACGAACTACTTCATGTGAAATGGATTTAAACACAATTATGAATAATGAAGATGGTATAGCGGCGTGTGAGAATCAGGCCAGTATTGCTTTGGCTAAAAATCCAATAATACATTAAAGATCAAAGCATATTGATATTAAATATCAATTTGTTAGGGATCAGGTACGAAAGAAAACAGTACAAATTGAATATGTTCAATCGGAAAATAACGATTTGTTTACAAAGCCAATTACAAAATCGAAATTAGGGGCTTTCATTCCTGTCATATTTGGTACTGATCTATAAGGTCCTTATTAGTCCTGGGTAGGACGTAAAACTACATCCATTAGTTATTGTCCTAAGAGACGCCAGTTTTTGGTATGAATGTGAGTCCTTAGTTTCGGGGTATAAACGTAAATAGTCCTACTTTTAGCCTAATCCTCCTCTGAATTACTCTCAGAATCACTCTGACCCGGAGTGATAGTGCCTGTTTTGATGGGTTTCAGCTATGGGTAAAATAACAACTTTTCCCACTTTTTTGTTGTGATCACAACCAAAATTTATAATATTGATATTAATGTTTATTAACCTGAAATGTTTAACAGTGGATAAAATGATATAACTAATTTTTGTGGATATTAATTTTAAAAAAACTTTTTTATGAATACTAAAGTATTTGTTCCATATGAATATTGACTTTACTAATATTTTGAAAGAAGATTCCATAATGTACCCAAAAGTGGGGGGTTTGGAGTTTTTGGGTACCTTGGTGTACTAGTGAGCCAGCCAAAATGAGCTGACTCATTTTATAGTTCACCAATAGAAGTGTTAACCTATCAGAAGGCAATGTGTATAAAGGCGGCCATGTTTTTTTTCCCGGAATATTCACTGCCAGCCTTTGATATCGAAGACTGAAGAATTACGGAAAAGCTGCTGGTGGTATTGGCGATATAGTCAGATTCAGTAGAGTGTCTGACCCGTGAGTGTTAATCTTTAGCGTTGTTTCATTGAACAGATTACGGACTGCGCTGGATTCTATATTCATAGACTATGGTGAACATGGTCAACACAATTAATTTATAATATATATATATATATATATATATATATATATATATATATATATATATATATATATATATCTGCGTGTGTGTGTGAAACACAATTTTTTTTCACCAGATGTGTTCACTAACATAATGGCGATCAAACAGCCCTTTTAGCTTTGTAATGTCCTCGTTATGTATTCTCGCATTCTATGTAGTGAATACTTTCGGTGACGTAATAAACATATAATTTTATGCTATTTTATACTTGATGCATATCAGTTCATATTTATTCGATGGTCAATTTGTCTGTTCCAGTTTAACCCAGAACAACATGTTATTTTTAAATATTTCATACAATGTAACTGGAAAAACACGATAGAAAAACGCCGTCGCATTTTATCAGCCTACGTAAATAGGTAATGATAATGATAATGATGATGATAATGTAGAAAGTAATCTTCTTGTTTCTCAGAATCAGGAGGAGCTGATTGCTCTGGCCATGGAAGAATTCGATGTGACCAGCGTCGATAGCGTCCGGATGCAGCGAGGCGAAAAACAAAATGCTGGAATTGGACGACGCACATTTATCACACAGATGATATTCATTCAACCAACTCAGTTAGTAGAGTGTATTTTCCCAAAAGAAATGATTTAAACACAATACTTCTACTCACTAACTTACAGCGACTGACAGAAATTAGCCAAGCCTTAAAAACGCATCTAAAGAAATCGTCTTATAAGATGCCATCGTTGTTCGTCGGAGAGAACAAATATTTTTATAAGAATTGCACAAGCACCAACATTAACATTTTTATTCTGGTTTTTACAAGATTCATTACAAGATTTTATCAGAAAAAGAAAATCGATTTTGAAAGAATATCTCCTGTAATTAGGAAAGTTATCGCTTCCAAGCAGTATAGATAGAATTGGATAACTGGCTTTCAAATCACTTTAAGAAAGAAACAGCGATATCCGACAAGTTCTCGACCAAGCTTTCCTTCCCAAATCTGACCAACAAACAAAATTAAAAAAAAATTCTTGGTTAAGCCGAGAATTTTTAGCGCATCTCCTGTAACTTTTAAGACATGTGTATTCCCTTCACTTTCGGAAAATGTCCTTAAGAAAGGCATCGACCCCTCTTTACCCCCTCTCCAACCGTACTACAGCTATTAATTAAATCTCCGGTTTCTAGCCTTAGCTAGCAGCCAGTATATGAAAGTAAAACTTTGAATTCCAAACTGTGGAGAAAGTAACTAAACAACAATTCGGCCGTTTTTCCCAAGATGGCATCGCAATTCACAAATGATAAAAAAAGGAATTTTCGGAGAACCATTATCGTCTTCGTTCTGGTGATACGTGGCATTAAAAGAATAAAAATATGCCAATCAGAAAATGTTTGCAGAATTGCAGTAAAATCTTGATGTCCATCAAGTTTAGCGAAATACAGAAAAAAGTCAGAGGCATCAGGGTGTTCTATGATAATCGGCCTCACTACTGTAGTAATGGTGTGGAGGATTATGTGTTAATCCTTATATGAGACAAATAGACTAAAACTCTCTAAGTTAGATGTCTTTATTTGGCGATTGAGAATATCTGTAACTAGAAGCCCTACCCAGCTGGTCGATCAGAAAAAGCGTTCAATTAGAATGGAGCAAAAACAGCATCATGTTTAGATGTAACAGAGTCTGTCTTCTTCAATTACTCTAGAGTACGTTCATTAAAAACATTTTGAATTAATGCAGTTACTGATATAACAGAAGTGGTCTGTATTTATTCAATCAAAGTTAGCCTAGGACATGAAGGGGTAAAACAGGCAACATGAAGACCCACTTCAGACCACAATTATTTTGGAGTTTTTGAAATTCAATTAGTCAGTGTGCTATAAGGGATGTAAAAAAGGATACATTTATAAAGCAATTGTTAAGTCTGATGAAAATTTGGTTGAGATCAAGGAAAAATAAGAAAGAAACCAGTAAAAGTCGCCATTTTTAGCTATTTACGCGGGTTTTCACTATATGGGTGGACCCATTTAACACGTTAAATGACTGTTAAACAGTCAACCTATTGTTGGCTACAATTGAGTGAAGTTTGTACTAGATTGCTTGCGAATTTTCAGTTTAAAATTTGTGTTGAAATAGGTTTTTCCTGTTTCGCGGATTTTCGAAAAACGTAGTGGCGTGGAAATAAAAATGAGGTGCGTTGAGCTCGTCATGATGTAAGTAACCAAGATACCGAGTTTCAACGAAATCGGAGGGAAAAAGTTGAATTTATCGATTTTTGATCCGCTTTATCGATTATTGATTTTTTTTAAATTGTCGATTTTTACGTTAAGAACCTATCTCTTACATTGTACAATGTATATACCAAGTTTGGCCAAAATCAGTTGGATGGATATCGAGTGAAAAGGTATCACACAGACACACAGGAACACAGAAATCCTCTGTTATATATATATATATATATATATATATATATATATATATATATATATATATATATATATATATATATATATATATATTGTTATTATGTTATTCGTGTTTTTTTTTCCAATGAGAACTAAAGATTTAAAACAAAAATGTAATCCTGCACACATTTCACTAATGTGCTAAAACACCAAATCGATTCAATGAAATATTTTAGAGGCGAAAGAGAGAGAGAGAGAGAGAGAGAGAGAGAGAGAGAGAGTGAGAGAGAGAGAGAGCAACATTCAATATTATTGGTCAACGAGTTTTGATTTTGTCGCTATCCACATTAAGAATTAATTACTTCAGACACTAATTGACCGGAAAGGTCAAGTATTGTTTAATAATCTTCAGGAAAATTGTTAACATTTCTTTGAATTCAAACTAGTTTCGTAAGATTAAATGTGACGCCAGATTCGATATGTTTTAGAAAAACAAAGTTAAAAAATCAAAAGAAATCAAGAATAGTTTTAATGGGGGAAATCCGATGATGTCAAATATGTACACATTCTTTATAACACCTCTTTGTTTTTGTACTGCTTGGGATTCCACTTTTCAATATTTTCAGATAGGTTATATGTTAACTGTCTATATCTCTGAGATGAGGTATTATGATTATTTGCATTATTTATATTATTAGAACTGTTATCCTCATCTTCATTGCCATATTCATAACGTTTCGGCCGTTTTACGCTCCGGCCTTTATGTCTATGTCTCTCTATATATCTGTCTATATCTCTGAGATGAGGTATTATGATTACTTGCATTATTTACATTATTCGAACTCTTATCCTCATCTTCATTGCCATATTCACAACGTTTCGGCCTCTATATCTCTGAGATGAGGTATTATGATTACTTGCATTATTTATATTATTCAGACTCTTATCCTCATCTTCATTGCCATATTCACAATGTTTCGGCCTCTATTCTCTGGGCTGAGGTATTATGATTACTTGCATTATTTACATTATTGAGACTGTTATCCTCATCTTCATTGTCATATTCACAACGTTTCGGCCGTTGTACGCTCCGGCCTTTATGTGTATGTCTCTGTCTATATATCTGTCTATATCTCTGAGATGAGATATTATGATTACTTGCATTAGTTACATTATTCGTACTCTTATCCTCATATTCATTGCCATATTCACGACGTTTCGGCCTCTATATCTCAGGGATGAGGTATTATAGTTGCTTGCATTATTTACATTATTCGGACTGTTATCCTCATTTTCATTGCCATATTCACAACGTTTCTGCCGTTGAGACATCCGGAAGAGGCATGGCATGTGGAACTAGAACAATCTACCCCGTTGGACGAAATAAAGGTTTCGGTTCGAATTTCCCATCACCTGAAGAAAGCCGGCGAATATAACGGGCGAAATGTTGCAATGGAGATGAGAATAATAGTCCAAATAATATAAATAATGCATGTTATCCGGTGCACTTCTCTGTCTGTTTTCTCTTAGGTGTGTCTTGCGAGTATTAAATTCTACAAGCCTTCTTTTTACATCACGTGTCTCTCAAAATGTTATCGGTGTACAGATAAATAAGGACACGAAACTAAATCTATCATATGCGAGATTATTTTGTGTTGATCTCAGTACTTCGTCAACTATTTATTATCGGCGAGTGAGTGTGTGGCCGCGAGAACTTTCTTCGAACGTGGATCTCCCTCTCGTGAGCATTTGAGAGACCACTGACAATTCCCGCTTGGGTGGGAAGCTTATATATCTCCCAATTGCCCTACATGTACACATCCTCACCTCAGCTAGATCTACCTCCAATTTATATGCCGGGGGCATCAACTGGCATCCTGGTGGCTATGAAGTTACCTTCTATTTCAATCCGCTGATACACCTGCTTTCTCTGATGTTCTGATGTAACACTGGGTGCAAACTCTATTTTGATATCCCTTAAGGAGAGCACATTACGTAATGTGCTTATCACGGATCCACTTTTCTCAGAACAAGGGTTTCTTATTGACATTAAATTCTGTTAAGACTGGTATTTCTTGACGGGAATGACATGCTACATATGAAAAGTAGCTGATAGCTGAAATAAAAACTACTAAAAAATAATGGATAACCATACTTCGTTTAATAAAAAATTAAAATTATGATAATATTACGATTTGTAGAATCAATAATAATTTTGGCCCTGATCGACTGGGGAAAAAAGAAGTGGAAGTTGATGTGGCTAGGCTGGAGATTTTTCTAGGCAAAGAGCTCTTATAATTTAAATGGCAGAACAGGTGGCCAGATTAACCAGATTTGTCGAGGCAAAGGGTTGCAGGTTCGACTCACGCTAAGAATTTATTTCTTTATTACCGATCTGCGCTGTAAACTAGTGATGCAAAGGAACTAAATTTAGATGAAAAAAATACTAATAAAAAATCTAATAAAATATTAATAAAAATATACTAATAAAAAATTAGTTATGGTTGACAAAATTCATCAAATAAGAACACAAGATATGATTTCGGCTAAATTTTGTTTTATTGATTGATTCAATTTTCTTGCGGGTTATTTAAACCTGGAAAGTATTTTTAGATTATAAGAAATTTTTTTGGAGATAATAATAATGATTAAGTAATACAAGTTTTATTAATTAACCCATAGCTGAGGGGGAAGAGGTGAAATCGTACCTTGCCCAAGTGGATTTGCGCGTATAAGTGAATATAACGAATCCAATTAGAATTTGAACTCGGCTCTCCGATTAACAACACCGAGCCATTACACCTACGTCCCCATCAGACTTACAGCAGCAGGTATTATTAAACAGTCATCCATTTAGGTACTGACCAGGCTCGACGTTGCTTAACTTCGGTAATTTGTACGGTAACCGGTGTTTCAATCTGATGCGGCCGTAAGCATTTGCGGCTAATATCCTTGAATATACATTCTGAGTTAGTTGCACTGAATATTAAAACTAAAATGAAAGAAATACTAGTAAAAAATGATTAATAGTTAGCAATGCTTTATCTAACAAAATCATAAGAAAATAATAACTATGGTCCAGCTAGTCTGACAAAAGGCCAGAGTAATGAGAAAATAAAGGGGGTAGGGGTGAACAAACTCACTATACGAGCGAAAGGTGTGCATAATTTACAAAGCAAATGGTTTATGGCTGAAAGGATCTTTATCTGCGTTTAGTGTATATAAATCAATGTATGTATTTGGTTTCATGTGTATATATTTCAGTCTTTGACGGTATGTGTTATGTAAACCTGTTTGCATTTCCATTAGTGTCTGGATGGAGACTTGGTGAATCTGTTGCATGAATACATATATAGAATCCACTTCCCTGTAGTCCTTGTGATTTCTCAGAAAATCAATTATCGTGATCCAAAGAGAATAATTTAATAAATTATAGCGACTATCGTTCCGTTACAAACTCACAAATGCCTTTGTCGACATTTTGACGATATTTTTACTACGCAAAATGAATAGACGAGCGGAAAAAAGGCTTGAAGTGTCCATTAATGAATGAACGAAAGAAATAAAGAAAGAAAGAAGGAAAGAAAGAAAGAAAGAAAGAAAGAAAGAAAGAAAGAAGGAAAGAAAGACAGAAAGAAAGAAAGGAAGAAAGAAAGAAAAAGAAAGAAAGAAAGAAAAAGAAAGAAAGAAAGGAAGAAGGAAAGAAAGAAAGAAAGAAGGAAAGAAAGAAAGGAAGAAAGAAAAAGAAAGGAAGAAAGAAAAAGAAAGAAAGAAAGAAGGAAAGGAGGAAAGAAGGAAAGAAAGAAAGGAAGAAGGAAAGTAAGAAAAAGAAAGAAAGAAGGAAAGGAAGAAAGAAAGAAAGAAAGAAGGAAAGTAAGAAAAAGAAAGAAAGAAAGAAGGAAAGAAAGAAAGAAAGAAGGAAAGAAAAAAGAAAGAAAGAAAGGAAAAAAGAAATAAAGAAAGAAAAAGAAAGAAAGAAAAAAGAAAGAAAGAAAGAAAGAAAGAAAGAAAGGAAGGAAGGAAGAAAGAAAAAAGAACGAAAAGAAAGAAAGAAAGAAAGAAAGAAAGAAAGAAAGAAAAAGCGAAAGTTAAAGGCGAAGCCGAATTTCTAGTAATTATTTCCATGATATTTTGTTACAAATGAAAAAAAAAAAAAGAAAGAAGAAGAAATGGTCAAAATATTTGTTCAGGTTTTATTTTCACCTCCATATTTTCATCCGCCACATTGGATTTACGCCATGGAGAGGCTAACAATAAAGAAGTTTTTGACTTAAACTGAAGATATTCGTCGTCCAGTTTCGCCACACACTCGGCCGGCGCCAAGGAAATGACATTTATTTTTCAGCATTTGGCGTGTAGCCGTAAATACCTTCGTCACTCGGGAAACTTTTTATTGAATTTTTATTCCAATAAATCTTAATGAATTTGTTGGCTTGTCTATTAAAAAGCAAAATAAAAAAAGAAGAAAATACGCGTAGTACAGTGTTTAGTAAGCCGGTCATGCAAATCATAAAGAAAAAAATCTGACTTTTTCAGTGACTCGAAAAATTACCAAAGAAGATTTCGTTCAATAAATACTTTTAAGCGCTTACTCTTTCGTCATATATGTTTGCCTTAGACTTGTACCGGATGGAGAAAAGAAAATGCTTCATGAACTGGACTGATGCGGATCAGCTTGCAAATATCCGAAAAAGACAAGAAACATTTTGCTTACTCTATATCTCTTCGTTAAAATAAATCTTAAAGAGACTTATAGACCAGCGTTTCCCAACCTTTTCACCCTTCCGTAACCCTTAAAATAAATTACGTGTCTCAAGGAACCCCTGCACAAAAACTAAATCATATACCATATCTTTCTCATTATATTTTCATAGTTGTTCATAGTATATATTTTTGAATAACCGGTTTAAGGAAAAATTAATACTTCTTTGACAAATGTTTCGGTATTGCTAAATAAAATTCATACTGTTCTTTTATAATACTTCATCAGGGAGTTTTCATTCACACACAAAACTTCTAAACTCAAATATAAAACATAAACATAAGTAACTAATATCATATACCTATAATATAAATGTAAAACAGAGTGAAAACAGATAATTGCTCCATCAGATTTTTTATAGGTATTTCTGTAAAAATAAAGAAAAAAACAAAGATATAAGTAATTTTAAGTTCAGGTCCCGTTCGCTGAGTGGGCACTGACGAGTAAAGGTGATTTCACACTTGCGTCGTACAGACATCACTAAATATATTCCCAATGATTGTTATATATTTTTTAACATGCTAGGTTAGATAGGATGATGTCTTTATTACAATATTACAATAACCAAGAATATATTGTGTGTGTTTAGTAATATTACGTATATGAAATTAAATAAAAAGTCTAAAAGTGCATTAGCTTATCTCACCTGTTCTCACGGAACCCTTGGGGACCTTTTACGGAACCTTAGGGTTCCGGGGAACCCCGGTTGATAAACACTGTCATAGACAAATATAACGTTTTTCATCCCTGTCAGTTCTTTACATTCGACTGGTTCGTGTCTTACTAACGATGCTGGAAACTTTTCATACATCTGATATTATTAAAATATAGCAGCATCATTTCTAAGGACGAATAAAACGATTCTTGACTAACGTAGCCGAAGCTAAAGGAATACTAACTTTACATTTGATTATCTTCCCATTATAGCGGAAAAAAGTGTATGTGGGTGGCGTTATGGTTGTCTGGAAATACGGTATTTGACTGTATTGAGTTGGTTTCCACCAAAAAAGTATTATGAATAGAATTTGGAGTTCTATTTGTGAAAACTCTGCTTCTTGATAATTGAACGAAAACAATCGATAACTCGAATAAGATTATTACAGCTTTTTGTTTAGTTTGAAACTTCATGTATCTGATTTGAAAATTCCAAACAGGCAAGCTAGTCTCACTTAATAAAAACATAGATGATAATACTTTCATTGTTAATCAGTATCGAATGGCATTTTTAGACCTGATAGCATTTTACAAGACGAACATGAATTCTAAATACCAAAAAACTGACACAGTAGAAAAATGAGTAATTTTGTCGTCTCCCACTTGTAGAGATGGACTCATTTGGATGATGTACTATTGCAGAATGACAGGTTGGTGAGCAATTGGTAAGAATACCCCAAGGGCACGGAATTCTAACCGCGATGAATTGACATTGTCTACGTTTTGGATACAAGACCAAAACGACGCGAAATCGACAGAGGGCTGCAAGAAGTGAAGCGTCGATATGCTTTCCGCACCAAGATTCCTTGTCGAGGCTATGCCGCACGTGACGGAATGCCAGGTCAACAAGCTGGCATGCGTTCCAATGAAGTTCTTCACTCAGCTGCCTTCTAGAATCGATGCTACACGTTTATCCACCTCATAAAATAAAACAAATAATAAGAAGAAACAGTATTTCATTCATACAATGTATGAAGTGGCACTGGGGTCTGGAATGTTGAAGCCGGTGCCGACAGAGGACACAACAGTATGCGTGACGCAATGCGTGACGCAATGCGTGACGCAATGCGTGACGCAATGCGTGACGCAATGCGTGACGCAATGCGTGACGCAATGCGTGACGCAATGCGTGACGCAATGCGTGACGCAATGCGTGACGGAATGTGCGACGCAATAGTTAGGCATATTTAATGAAGTGGCCGTGTCGATCTAATGATAACAAGAAAGCTGAATCTTCGCTATTTAACATTTTATTTACTCTAAAATATCGTCAGTTAATCTTTGCAACTGTGGGTGTGTAATGCTCACCAGAAACCTGTTCTGAAACCTGGACCTTACTTCCTGTCTGCGACCTACCTAAATCATTGTTGGGATGGTTGTTTATATATCCATTTGTCCAAAATTCTCGTGTCCATTTTTGCAATACCGGATACATGTGTAAGGTCACGTACCTCGCATTCGGTGGCCGGAAGTAACAGCAGGTCTATCTTCCTTTGACTGTCTGGTGTGAAATGTGAGTACACTCTCTATTCTGCTATAATACCACATGTGTGAGTCGGAAAAGATTAACTCCGTTTGACTGCAAAGTCTCTAAATTGGATAAAACAGTAGATTTTTTTTTCTCAGCGATAGCAAGGGAATGCCAAGAATATGTAACTTCTGGGAGGACATTAGTGGTACGTGATAATTGTCGGTACCCAAGTGAGATGCAAGAAAAGGACAAAAGTAAACATCAATGCGAACTTTGCATCAAATCCTATCCCGATTCAAATCCGGGGTCGTTCAACCTATCAGTCAACATCCCGTAGAGCGCAGAATGTTTCATAGTCGTCGAGCAGCAATACGACATCGTTTACTGCTCCTTCACTGGGCTTGGGATACCAGGTGCTGTAAGCTTGGATGTGCCGGTGGTGTTAAGGATAATGTCTGGGAATTGTCAATAGGACAGTCGTGTTCCAATCCCAGCCGGGTTCGTTATATGCACTTACGCGCAAATACCATTGGGAAAGCGTCTGGGGTAAGACTATGAACTAATTCCGGCAGCAAGGCCTCTGATCAGGAGGTTTTGAGGAGCGTGGAACCACGTATTAATTGCTGGTGTCTCCCAGAGCCACCCTGACCCGGGGTGGTAGCACCTGTTAGGGTCCTAGTTATGGGCAAATAGTTAGCTCCAAAATAGGGGCCAAAACACTATGAAAGTGTAAAAATGGGTTTTAATACTAGCAATAGATTTAAAAAAAAAAAAAAATTACCAGCAATGAAATTTTGTAAAAAATATTGCCAGCAGTATATTTTTGAAAAGGCTATTACCACCAATAAAAATCTTGTCGGTATTAAATAACATTGAGGTTGATATGCCGTAAAACAAAATAAAACAAACGAAGCTATTGGGAAAGGTATGAGTCCGCCTCTTCTTCCTCAAGCTAAAACTTGTATTATTAAATTATTATTATCTAAAATAAAATAAAATAAAATAAAATTCTTACAACCTAAAAATATTTTCTGGGTTTAAATAACCTGCAAAGGGCTGACACACCGTAGAAAAATAATCAATACATCTTTATATGGATCAATGAACCTCGGTGTTGAACAGTGTAAGACCGGGATAATGTTTTCTGGTTAGACAAAACAGTTTTCCATTTATTTCGAACTGATAGTCGCGTTCGTGTGTAAAGGAGATTGCAAGAGGCAACTAACTGCAGCCTGTCACCAGGATGTTGCGCGTATCTGTAGGAGCACTATAATGGCGTGGAGTATGTTCTGCTTGAGTTCACAAAGATAGCTTGTGAGTTTTGTTGTGACAGTTGTGTCAGACATAGGCATTGTTACTGACAATTCGTATCCGCTTATACTCATCATGTTACCTGGTGATGATGGTTTGTTTCAGCGAAATAACAAAATCCTACATCGTGTGCGGCTGACAAGAATCCGGTTCCTGCAACACTTGATTCCTTTCAGTCTCACTACGCTACACGAAACGAACAGAACTCTTTTGTAGACAATCCTTCAATTACTTCAAAGTACTTCGCAGATCATGTCATGTAGCGTAGCCATCGTTATACAGGCAAATCGAAGAGCTAACCTTGGTAGTATTTGTAGTGTTTGTAATATTATCATAAGGTAGCTAATCTTTGACGTCCTGGGTATGACGATAAATTACATCCGGCAGCAAGGCCTCTTATCGGGAGATAGGAGATTTTAAGGGGTGAGGAACCACCTCTGTTGTTCCCTTGTCCACCCTGACACGAGGTTGTAGCACCAGTTAGGGTCCCAGCTATGGGAAAATAGTGACCCCCCCAAGCCAAACAAAAATCCACAGTACATGTTTATAATAAAATGATCAACAATAATTTTTATAGCAAAATTACAATTAATGCAACACTAAAAAAAATATAAAAATACATTTTTTAGTAAAATTACCAATAATAAATTTTATGATGTCCAAACTGTATATCTAAAAAAAAAATAACATAACTTTAAGTATAAGACATGTAGATTTCAGTATTAAATAACCCATAGAGATGTTGATATACCGCTAAATAAAATCCGCCAACCAACCAACCTAATCTTTGTTCAGTCAGTCAGTTATGTGCCATGTGTGATACACGCTTAGGTGATCATATAACTTTCGATACATGAGTGACGAGGCAGATTTTTTCCCCGCAGGAGGTTGCCATTTCTTTCTGCAGTAGACCAGTTGCCATCAAAGGATATACATGCTATTTACACATAGCTGGGAGAAGAAGAGGAGGATTCATACATTTTACAAGGGTAAATGAATGTTATGGATCTGACTGGAATTCGAACTCGTTTCCCCGATTCTTCAATTCGAGCCGCTATCCATTACTCCAATATGCATCTTAGTTTTTTTTTTTAAGCCACTAGCACGCAAGGGGTTACAGAAGGTTTGGAGGAAGAGCAGATAGGAGTGGTAAAGGAGAGGTTGTGGAGAAAGATAGTGGATCGATCAAGGCAAGGGGGTTACAGAAGATTTGGAGCGAGAGCAGATAGGAATGAAAGGTGAAAGGATGTGGAGAAGGGAAGTGGATAGATCAAGGCAACTGGAGATGTCGATTGACGTTACACTTAAATAGTTGGAGATTATATTTGTCAGGGAAACAGGAATTAGGAAGAGAGTTCCACAGGCGAGATATGCGAGATGAAGCTATTGGAGTAGAAGAGACGTCTACATCTATCAGTTTCAACGGTGAAGGGGTGGAAACGGGATGCCTCGTAGGACGTTTAAATTCATGAGGCCTAGGGACAAGCGAAAGCAGCTCATCGGAGCAATTACCGTGAAAGTATTTGTAAAAAAGACAGAGGGAGGCAACGTCGCGTCTATGAGAGAGCGGCTGCAGACGTTCTTAGAATATGTAATCCTTCTTAGTCTATGTGAATATTCATCAGGACTCACACGGTGTTATTCTATGTGTGTGTGTGTGTGTGCGTGAGAGTGTATGTGTATGTGAGAGAGAGAGAGAGAGAGAGAGTGAGTTAGAGAGAGAGAGAGAAACTTTTGTAACGTAGATGATGAATAAATAACAAGTCTTCGTTCAGACTCGAACTCGGATGTTTGGCTTTCTGTAGCAACAGATTTACGCTTAGATTACGAAAGCTGACCAAATGGAGTCATTCAAATATAGTTCTGTAATTTAAATTCCTACTTTTTCGAGCGATAATACAATTGCATTTCTTTAAATTTTGCTTTAATTTCCTTCAAGTTATTCGTAGAAGCCTTTTCGACATGTTTTTTGTATAATTCATGACATGGTTTCAGCCAGTGGAATCTCTCTGACTTTTCTCAGATGTCTCTTATATCAACGCAATCTTCCATCTTTTTTCCTCTCATCTCTACCTTCTCACTCATTCAAGGCACTTCGAATGGTGTGAAGCTTAGCAAGCTTGTCCCGCTAGATCAATTACAACTAAGTTTCAGTTCGGTCCTCACTGGGTGCCCCACACTTTCGGCCTTGTGCCACATCTAAGCTACGTTTAGAAAATATTTTCATTGCCACCTCGAAGTTATTTTATGGTTAGTAAGCTTGTCTCACTAGAATAATTACGACTGTGTAGTGGGTTCGATCATCACTGGGCGCCCCGCACTTTCGGCCTTGTGCCACATCTAAGCTACGTTTAGAAAATAATTTCATTGGCATCTCAAAGTTGTTTTATGGTTAGTAAGCTTGTCTCACTAGAATAATTACGACTGTGTAGTGGGTTCGATCCTCACTGGGTGCCCCGCACTTTCGGCCTTGTGACACATCTAAGCTACGCTTAGAAAATGATTCATTGGAATCTCGAAGTGGTTTAATGGTGAGTTAACTTGTCTCACTAGAATAATTACGACTAAGTAGTGAGTTCGATCCTCACTGGGCGCCCCGCACTGGGGGCATTCGGTCTTGTGCCACATCTTAGCTACGCAGTCCATACCGGTGTAATATTATCATCCATCAGTTGCGTCTCTGTCGTCGAGCAGAAGTTGTGGCTCTGTCCGCGGGCGCAGCTGGAGAAAATTACGGTCAGGTAGCCGGCCCTGGGTGCACCCTCTTTAGTGTACTAGAGAGGGTGATCAGTAGTCATACTGATGCCAACGCCCCCGAAGGTTGTTGGGGGCTGGGCAATTTTTGTCACTGGCTCGAGTGTACGCGCTCGGATTCCCCACATTAAACCCGCCCTTGTGTAGCATCCCGTCTCAACCTTCTCACTCTTCCTGTGACAAACAACGTATGGCAATATTCGTTCAGATTTCATGTTGGAAAAGATTTTCTTTTAAACATCAAGCTTACTAAAAACTTTTCTTTTATTTCAAGTAAGCTGACTTTATCATTCACTTTAATTACTTGTTAAGCGATCGTTAATAATCACAATTCTTTTTAATTTATCACTCATTTTAACTAAGCGTATAAAAAAAATTTCTGCGATAATTCTGGGTTTATAATACTCTTTTCTTTTCGGTTTCCGCCTTTGTAAATCACACCATCCAAATCACTTCCGTATTTCTTGCTATTACTAAAGTGACCCTCACCCTCTTGTATGAAGTGAGTAATTCTAATCCTTGATGCGGGACTTCTTTAAGTCTTGCGTTTTAGCTGACTTATACAGTTCCTCACTGAACTATAAATTACTATTGGGCACCTCAAGGCGGTGTAATGGTTCGCAATTTACGACTGAGTAGTGAGTTCGATCCTCACGGAGTGTCCCCTACTTTCGGCCTTGTGTCACATCTGAGCTACGCTTGGAAAATCACTATGTTGAGCGTGCAAATTACTCTTTTTCAGTAATTTCACGTCTACTTATCTCTCAATTGCGTCTCTGTCCTTGGGCAGAGTGAACTCAGGGGCAACCCCGTCAAAGGAGAGAGTCGCAACTGAGGAAAATTATACTGAGAGATGCCCAGCCCTAGGGAACAGCTGCCCGAGGTCGCGCCTTCTCATTTCACTAGAGAGAAGGATCGGTGCACGCACGGGCTCCTCGGTTGCGGGGGTTCGGGGAATTTTTATTCCTTGCCCGGGTGCACGCGCTCGGGCTCCTCACATTAAACCGACCTTGTGTCACAACCTGACCTCTATTGGACTAATTTGTATACCGTCCTCGTTACTAGTAGTAATAATTTGTTACTGTCACGTCAATGCTAATTCTAACAAAATTCTACAATTAGAATATTGTCACCCTTAATAATATGACTGATCTATATAGATATCGTGGTTGGTCATGTATCTAATATAGTTTGAGTGTGAACAATCACCTTTATTTTGTGTTTTGCCGACTTGTGAAATCTTTGCAAAATTGGAGGTTTGATACAGGCCACATGCGTCCTTTCTAGTTAGGTTCTCACCGATCAAAACAACGGCTGGGCAACTGATATATACTTACTGTCCACTATAGTCTCTGGGTTTCATATTGATTTTTGCCTATTAATAATATGACTTCATCCCATTATTCTCATAAACCATATTTTAATAGTTTTCTTTTTAATATAAATTACATAGACATGCCTTCCTTACACCAGTGAAACTTAAATACAAAGAAAACATTGTGAGAACTGAACAATTTTAACTATTTTACTGTTTTTCTATTGAAACTCTTTGTCTGTTATCTTTTTTATAGATATTTTGTATTCAAGCTGCAGCGTCAAAAAGTATTTTTAACTTTCAGAGATTTGGGGATTAATCCTATCATCGTTGTTGTTTTAATAATAATAATAATAATAATAATAATAATAATAATAATTTTACATGGATTTTGTGCTGCGAAGAACGTGAGTAAATGCAGGAGAGACTGGGCCGCATAGTAAGTTTTCTTTATTAATGTTCATCCAATGCAACACTCAAGAGCCAGTCAATGTAGAGGCTTACTGAATATGGTTTGTTGTATGAGTAGGAAGTGAAGATTATAAAGATATGAAGGCTAGACAACGATTAACCATGAACTTGTAGATTTTAATATTGTAGCATTCGGAAAAGTATTGACGTGGTATTTTATCCCACGGTACTTGTAAAAAATCTGTCTGGGTGAAACTTCCTCTTTACAGAAGGATTGAAGACCGTTCGACACCGTAGATGTAGCACCGCAGATCTTAGCTATTAAGACGTGAACTGGTGGCACAAAAGAATGTAGCTCGTCTGATGTAATAGGATAACCTGTCACTCCCATGAGCGACTACCTTATAGGTAGTAACTAACTATGAGTATCTGTAAGTCAACGGACGACAGAGATCTTTTCGGCGGAGCGGTTGAACTCTCTGCCAGAAGGCAGAGAGGAACCCGAACGAGGCTTTGCCGAAGGGCAGAGTCGCGTTCGGGGAGGTAGAACGACCCTGAACCCGTTTATACGGGTTCAAAGGGAATATTTTTCGCCGAGCCTACGAGCTCGGAGATCCCACGTTAAACCCGGCCTTGTGCCACATGTAACCCTCGTGGGGGGGGGGTTAAATATACCAGCTGAAATCTTTGAGACCAGCTGGGAACTGTTCCAGGTGTGATGGTCGAACTCTCTGCCTCTGAGCAGATAGGAACCCGGACGAGGCTCCGGCGAAGGGCAGTCTCGTTCGGGTAGGTAGATTGACGCTGAACCCGTTTATACGCGTTCGAATAGGAAATATTTTTGGCCGAGCCTACGGGCTCGGAGAAACCACGTTAAACCCGGCCTTGTGCCACATGTAACCCTCGTGCGGGGGTAGCTAAATATACCAGCTGAAATCTTTTAGGCTGGCAGGTCGAACTCTCTGCCTCTGAGCAAAAAGGCCAAATATCCTAGTTCGAGTCTCAACGAAGAGTTAAGCTCTTATTTTCAGGGTCGGTCTACATCCCCGAACGAGACTCTACCCTTCGGCATAGCCTCGTTCGGGTTCATCTCCGCCCGACCACACAGTTGGAAAGATTACAGCTGGTCAACGAAGACTTGTTATTTATTTACCATCTACGTTACAAAACTCTCTCTCTCTCTGACACACACACACACACACACACACACACACACACACACACACACACACACACACACACACACACACACACACACACAGACTAACGCCGTGTGAGTCATGATGAATAGCCACAGAAACTAAGAAGGATTATATATTATAAGAACTTCAATTATTAAACTGAAGTACCAAAAAGGAGGTACGGTGGAGTGATGGATAGCGGCTCGGATTGAGGAATCGGAGAGCCGAGATCGAATTCCAGTCGAATCCATTACTTTCAATTCCGTGCTATTACCCTTGGGAAAAAATATGAATCCTCTTCTTCTGCCCTACCCCCAGCTATGTGTAAATGTGTGTCTATGATGGCAACTGGTCTACCGCAGAAAGAAATGGCAACCTACTGAGGGGAAAAATCTGCTTCATCAGTGATATATCGAACAATACATGATCACCTAAACGTGTATCACGCATGGCACATAACTGACTTAACATTGCTCGGAAGCTATGGGTAAATACGGGTTCTATAGCATTGGATGGCAATAGGTCTACTGCAGCAAGAAATGGCAACATACTGCGGGAAAAAAATCTGCCTCGTCAGTCATATATCGAAAGCGAGTATCACGCATGGCACATAACATTGCCCGGAAGCTATGGGTAAATAGCAGGACAGACCGGGTTGTACAGCCTTGAAATCAATGCTGTAGAACCCGGTCTGTCCCGCTATCTACCGCAGAAAGAAATGGCAACCTACTGCGGGAGGAATCTGCTTCGTCAGTCATTTATTGAAATAAACATGATCGCGTAAGCGTAAGCGTGTATCACGAATGGTACATAACTGATAATATAAGTGAAGCAAGAAGAACAGGCAGAAGGAAGATAATGTGTTGAACGATGTAAAGATATCAGAGGACGTAAAGGTAGATGCGAAAGAAAAGGAAAAGTGGGAAAATGTATCAAGAGTTGAAACGTGAGATGGTATCCTTGTGAGGGTTTAGCAATATACAGTTGTGCCTGTCGTTATGGACATCCTTGGAACAGTGAGAGACAAAATCCCAAAAAGACCGAGGAAATGAGGGACTGTGATTCGAACTGAGATACTACAGAAAACAGCACAGCTTGCAACAACGAACATTTGAGAAAGATTATGCTCATGTTGATAGTTGAAGAAATGACAGGACTCGTTGTCATTTGTCAGAATCTAACCCTGATTTTTAAGTTACAACAAAAGTTCCGCTTGAGAAAGAGAACAAATAAATAATAATAATAATAGTAATAATAATGAGGCCTCATCTCAGAATTTTACAAGTAAAAGTCCAGATTATCAGTCCAGAGTGTTCAAGATAATCAGTGAATTACTAATTGGCAACAAATCTATCTGATAGACACACTAAAATGTAGATAGTTTTGCTTATCGTCCGATTCACACTCCTTCCGAGTCTTTTGAACAGGAGTAGATGTTTATCCCTTATTTCCTGTTTAAGATTTGGTTTCCGTTTCCTTGTAAAGTTTTCTTATTCTCTTTCACTCTCAGTAGCGCCTTGTATCTTAGTGGCATTATCACCTTGCTCGGGGCGAATTGATTCAAAAATATCAAAATTTGCATTTAGTAATCATTTTCATCTTCAGCCACGCACTACACTCTTTTACATTTGAATAATTTCTTCTATTTTGGCTTTATTTCTATATATTTTATTCGCTGAGTATCCACACATTTGCTGTGATTAATATATACTTTCAACCGATATCTTCTTCAGTCTTTTTCACGCATATTTTGAATCTAGTGGTTTTTAGATATCCTCTAGTATTAATTATTGCGTTATTACTAATATTATTAATTAAAACTTTTGCTATTTCTGAACTAAAACGCCATAATTTAAAACAACCCGGTTAAAGGTTTGTGCTTGCTTATTAAAAACAATAGTGACGCAGTTACTAGTGAAAAAGTGCAATCAGTCTTTGTACTTTACGGTTGGCTTCTAGGTTAGAGAGAAAGGTAAGTAATAAAAAGGGACTCTGGCATTTCATCTGGCAGGGTGGTTCACGTAGTAATCTTGCAATTCAGTTCAATGCCACCTTCTACGCGTTCTAAATAGCAATACTGATGGTTATTTAGACAAACGATTATTCCATATAAAATTGGCTTCACAACTTCTTGGCGTCATTAGTTCCGTAATTTTCTAAATCCCAATTTCCAAGAAGAAAGGAATAGGCGAACGAGACTTACTTTATCATCAAAGTTTATATTATCTTTTCTCTGTGTTAAGAAGAACAGAAGGTTTGAGAATGTGGCGAACATCGAAAAACATGCGAGGGCCAGCCTACGTAGAACTCATATACATACATATACATATACATACATATATATATATATATATATATATATATATATATATATATATATATATATAGGTGACTATACTCGTGTCTAAAAACCTTCGAATTCTTGATTTAACAATAGCCAAATCAATCTCGAAGGGGAAAAAAAGGTTTAAAAAAAGAAAGAGCCAGGAACATGAAAGTCTGTCGAAAATAATCGCGCAGATACAGGTTCAAGGCCCAAAGAAAAAACCCCGATAGACTGACCCTGACGATCTGCCTAAGTGAAACCTTGGTAGGTTTGTCTGGCTCATTAGGATTTGACTATATATATATATATATATATATATATATATATATATATATATATATATATATATATATATATATATGAACAAAGTTAGAAAGATCGAGACAGACTGTTATTGATAGGTAGATAAATAAATAGATAGATAGTTTATGAAAAGACCATTATAGATAGATAGATACATAAATACATATATACATATATACATGCAAAACAACGCATTTAAAAAGAAATTAAGATAGATAGATAGCTTATGTAAAACCAGGATAGATAGATAATGAACAGACATAGATAGATAGATAGATAGATAGATAGATAGATAGATAGATAGATAGATAGATAGATAGATTATGAAAAGACCAGGATATATAGTATATTAACCTAGGAAGGGTTACTCAATGAGGAATAACCAAAACGGAGGTTGGTAATGAAATAGAAATCTTTATAACATCAACAAATTACAATACTCGCCAGCGTCGTGAAGTAGGTAAACCACTGCTAGTAGTGGACTACTTAGACAGCTTATTACAATATTTACCTGCCTCCCCATGAGGTAGGATGTGTTACAAGGCCGAATTTAATTTGGGGAAATCCGAGCCCGTGGGCTCGGGCAAAAAATGTCCGTATACTCCGCATACGCGTGATCAGGTATCTGGACTAGACTCTGCTCTTCGGCAAAGCCTCGTCCGGGTTCCTCTTTGGCCGATGGCATAGAATTCGACGCGGCAATAGCTTCCCACGCTGCCAGCTTAGACAGCATATGGTCCCACTTACGATAGTGTCCAATGAATGGTACATACCCATTAGTGTTCATAGGTTAACAAAAGAAAAACAGAAGGTTTAAGAAGATCGCGAGCATCGAAAAACATGGGAGGCCAGCCTCCGTGGAACTCATATATGGGATTCAAAACATCAATCTTGTATCAGTTGGTCAACAATCAATGTGAAAATCGATCTTACATTCTAAAAATCTTTAAAAAATCAATGTAAATCTTATGAGAAGTTTCCATAGAAACAGCGTCAGGATAGAAAAGAGAAATTAAATCAGTCAAGTGAACAA
>OZ038496.1:5228484-5235984 GCA_964036315.1 Acanthosepion esculentum
TAAATTCCAAGCTTATAGCTTCCATATTTGAAACATGTTTATCATTGTGTGGCGAAAAATTCATATTTTAAATCAATTAATTTATAATATTAATGCCCTGTAAATTTACATTGAGCATTATTTTGTAAAAATAAAAATATCTATAAGAACACCGGATTATATATCTTACTGTTCTTTCTTTTTATTTATATATATATATATATATATATATATATATATATATATATATATATATATGTATATATATATATGTGTGTGTGTGTGTGTGTGTCTGTGTGTGCGTGCATATATATATTTTAGGCACGTGCCTAAAACGTATAAACATTAAAATGTGTTCAGTACAAAAATCAAAAATAGAAAATGCAGAGCAAACAAATTTACAAAAACACTAAAAAGCAATCTACCTTGTTACCCGGGTTTTTGACCGCAACGTCTCCTCAAGCAAGTAGAAGGATGAAGGATGAACAATCTAGTATATTACACCAACTTATATGACCCCGGGGAAAGAGAATTAATGGTGTAAGGGGGAAGGAAATGGGGGGAGGAGGAAATGGGGGAGGAGGAAAAAATTTATTCATTGCTCTCATCCTGGTTCATACATACCCAAAATATATTTACTTAAATGCCTACACTTTGACAAAATCTCAGTTCTCTTATTCAGTAGCACATTTCTATTAGGATATCTAGCAATAGCCAACTTCTCCTCTTGACACAGTCTGCATCAGTTGCCATGGATTCTGCCTGGCTTCACCTTTCTTATACTACACTTTAAACATGTATTTCTGCCATATACCTCTCTAAACACCCAAATACAATCCGCAAGTTTGGTGTCACTTCTGTGGCTTTCCAGCCTAAAGGAGGTAGCGTGGTTATAAAACATCTTTTTAATATAAAACCTCTTTATATATATATATATATATATATATATATATATATATATATATATATATATATATATATATATATATAATAATAATAATAAGAAAGAACAATAAGATTTATAATCCGATGTTCTTAGCAGTTTTTTTTATTTTGAAAATGAAAGTGCTCGATACAAGCTGTAGAGCAAAATATCATAACAATTTTTTTTTATTATTGTTCCATTTTCAAGCGATGTTACAAATAAACTTTCAAAGAAATACAACAAAACAGAAAATAGTTATAATATATATATGTGTGTGTGTACGTCTGTGTGTGTGCATGCATGTGCTTACGGTCAAATCGCGCTGAAACACCCGTTCTCGTTTCATCACCAAAGTTAAGCACTGTGGAGCCAGGTCAGTAGTTAGGTGGGGACCGCTTGGGAGCATGAGGTATAAAACCTACTGGTTAAGGGTTTAGGAATTGATTCCCGCAAAACCTAGAAAGGTTTTACGGGATTCAATTACTCTGGAAACTACATCAGCAACGCAAGGTTTTCTTTAGTGCTATGGCCCCATATTCCTTTGTAGAGTCTATGGAACTAAAACTGGCAGTGTGTGTATAATATATATATATATATATATATATATATATATATATATATATATATATATATATATAGATAGATAGATAGATAGATAGATATTATGTGCGTGTGTGTATCGCTTTCAAACGAATTGCCTCAAATAGTTCTGTTAACTTTTAGACGTGACAAAATCTTTTCTTTCTCATTAAGTTTTGTACGAGAAGCTGGCCCAGGATAGGGTAAATAGTAGGGTAAACTGGCTTCTCTAGGTTTGAGTGGCAGCTGGTATATGAAAATAAGAAAATTGATATGCTGTAAAACAAAATAAACCAAACCAAGCCAAGCCGCAGCAGCTAATCGCTACTGATAACATTACCCGGCCCCATCGATGAAAGAGACGACGTTGACTGGGCTGTCTGTGTAGAAAGACAGCACATAGGTGCCATGCTAGAACAGAACCGGTGAAACCCCAGGAATGTCTGGTTATGAAGAAAGTAAGACTTTACCAGCTTCCTCATCAGATTGTCGGGATGGTGTTATGCAAATGATTCCTTTGCTAGCCAATCCTTTAAAGCGATACAGCAGGCTAATCCAGCGGCAAAAGTCGGGTGAGAAATCCAGCGGTCTGCAGGACAGTAGCAAGGTAGAGATGGTCAACCCTATTAAATGCCTTGAAGTGTCCTAAATTGATCAGCGCGGCTTGCTCGTCGTCTTTTACACCATCTCTGATCGTGCGGATCAGATGCAGTTTGCTCTGAATTGTTCGGCCCCTCACATCGCAAGTCTCCTCATGACTCAACAGAGACTCGGCAACTGACTGCAAACGCTCCTGCGGGATCTTGGCCAAAATCTTTAACTCTGTGTTTAACTGAGTTATGGGCCTATAATCATCTAAATCCCGCCTAACATCCTTGCCATTTTTCAACAGCGTGATCACACCCTTGGTAAACCGGTCGGGAACAGACCCCTGCCGGGACCGGTTGTTCAACACAACAGTCAAAACCATCAACGCTCCATAAGAGTAGACACATTTTCCGGGAAGCAGAGATTGGCAGTACGCCGCATTGTTTGCATAGCAGGATTGCCTGGCGTTATCAAGGATTCTTGTTCGTGTTACCCAACACCGTTTCAAATTCGTTTGCGTTCCCGGTGTCTTAGCTGCACCGTAACTCTGGTGTTCCCATGTGGAAGTCTTGTTCGGGCCCTGCTAGTCGTAATCTAGGGTTCGTTTACGGTGCTTCTCAGTTCTTTGACTCTATCTCTCCGTTGGCAATAACCAACCAATAAGAAGAAAATCCCTTCATACTAGTCAGAATATATATATATTTTTTAACAAAAATATATTTCGGTAAATGTAATTCTCTTAGATCTCGCGTAAAACAATTGCTTGCAGTTCCCGCCACATCATCGAATTTAGGCCTCAGTGGGTTTGGTCAGTATCGAGATGGGAGAGATTACTTACAAACAAAAGGTACTTTTAAAGTACCTTCTGTTTCTAAATGAAATGTCATTAGAAGAATAAAAGCTTATTAAACCCTACATATTTGTATAAGGCGACTGATAGAGCAATATTTCCATTCGCTATTGTCATTTCGAAACTCTAGCTAGCCCCATGGTATGTGATATGTTAGGTTAAAGGTCAAGATATCAAAGGCTAACTTTCTAAAAAAGCATCCTCATCTCTATACAATATAATCACACTATTTCCCATAATAGAATTTTGCCCTCATAAGTAAATCTTACGATCTATTGAGTTTGAGCCTCGCTTAGTGTCTCCCAATTGTACATCAAAAGACTCTAAACGTAGTCACTGGTCGCAAATCATCTGCATGTGAATGCGTATGATTGAATCATTTTGTGTGTTTCACAGAATGCCTTGGAGAGTGCATTTTCTGCTAGGCAGTCCAGTTTGTGGATTTAAGAATTTCCCCAAACTCTACACCCATTGAAGTCACTTTGCCATAATCAGCTTAGCAGTTGAGTTACAATGTCAGAGTACAACTATTATAGATCTAGACATTTCCATAATGTTAACGTACAGTAGCATCACCTACCATTACCTATACACACTGCTACCAAGGGCTTTTGGCACGTCAGTGTATAAAACATTTAAAAAAAAACTTTAGTCGCCTGATCAACGCATTTTACCAAGCGAACGACTGATTAGAAACAAATTGATATTGTCGCCTTTGAAAAATGAATTTTTAGCGACGATTTCGTCTCTGAATCAAACGCGATATCCATGAAAGGTTCAGTTTTATATGAAGCTGCCTCTGTCCACGGACCGTTCTTTGCTTTCGATCAGCGAAGCAGTTGACTGAACAGGTCAAAGTTCAAGTTGGCTAATTGAAATCTCACCTTAATTACTTTAAAAGGAACTTTTTTTTTTATTTTTCAGTCGCTATCGTCATTTGAGGTTTTGCTCTCTTTTTCTGTTTTTATCAACGTAGGAATCGATAAAGAGAGACGATATATTTTCAATGGCTGTCGTTTGGTCGGCCGTGATTATTTCAATAAAATAGCCGCACGAAAAGGAAGTAATCATTGTAAACTCTATGGATAGTTGATGGTAAAACTTGCGTGTATAGCACTGTGGTTAGTCAACAGCAACTGTAGTTTGAGGCACATCAATAAAGTCTATAGCGATAACTTTTACAACATTTTTGTATGAAAGAATACAATCCATGTTTGGTGGCTGAGTTGGTTGCGTAATACCCACAGACGCCATTATTTTGAAATCTGATTTTCAAAGCAAGCGGATTCTTTATTTTATTCGCCATTTATCCTTAAGCCTCAAAAAACCTATGTTTGAAAAATCTCTCTACTGATCTGTTTGGATGCGGAGGTATTGGTCAGTATTTGAGTCTAGGTTTTGAGCGCGGATTTTAAGGCAGTCAAATACTTTTTATTTGGTAGACTGTTAGAACACAACCGTTTTGCTTCTAATTTCCTGTCATTTGATATAATGCTGTTGGGTTAGAAAATAACTAAAAGTATTGTTATGAATAATCAAGAGTGATCTCCCCTTGTTTCGTTACTCTCCTCTTTGAAAGAGCTATTTCTGTTTACTGGCACTATAAAAGGACACTATACGCGAACTTTTATTCTCAGTTGAATAAAGCTTTCTTAAAACTTAAACCTGTGCACTTTTGTCATTACAAGTACATATACATTTTAAATCAGAACAAAGAATGTTTTAAATATAACAGATTCCATCAGCAATCAAGATTCTCGAAGAAGTCAAGACAGTGATTGATTACTTCCTTTTCAGTGATGACAAATGGAAAATTTCCTTATATTGTTTCAAATGAAACATACTTTAAATACAAATAAAAAAAAATTATGCAGTACAATTACTCATAAGTGTTCAGGGTTTTGATAAATGCGTTGCATAAAATGAGAAAGTCTTACCAAATAAATAAATTGTATGAAAACAAAACACAAGGGAAACACGAATGGATTCTGGGTAGAAAAGAAGACATATATATATATATATGTGCATGACAGCTAAAATGATCGTTTTTCTTGTCTTAGTCTTCCTAATATATAATAATTTTCTTTTATCAATTAATTGCTTTGACAGATAACTGAAATTTCTTTTGAATCTAGCTAAAGATACTTGTAGTTTGTTTGAAAAAGCATTGCTAAGAGTTTGTGGTAGAGGTCTCAAAATATCAAAGAATTTTCTACAGTTGAAAGTCAAATAAACTATAAGGATAAAAAAAGGAACAAAACACACAAATATCTTTTAAAATTCTGTCTTTATCAGAATAGTTTAAGCCAAAAATGACGTAAAATGACCTTACTTCGAGTCCGACTTGCGTATTCTCTCGGGCACCAGAAATATGTGTTCGATCTTAGGTAAAATTTAGTGCTGGTTTTCAAGAGAGGTATCTCCTGTACTTGGAAAATTGGTGTAACATAAAATTTCTTACGCTCATCTTCCTACAGTATTTAACTTTGTATCTGACTAAATTACGCCAACCCTTTAAAGATTAAACGTTTTAACGTTTAAAAAAGATGCCTTGGAATTTTATCATGACTTATAACTTAAAAATCAATTGAATGTGTAGATTGAAGTCTAACTGAGCGCTAAATAAATTCGGCTTTGTGCCAAATTGGGATTATTCAAATATCAGTTTGTTGTAATACGACAAAAAGAAAAAGATGCAAACACAACTGCCATAGAATCTTAAAGTGATTTCATGGTGATCTTTCTATTATCGACATTTTTATAAAATTGAAATTCAGATGGAATCCGAAAGTTATTCTCATAGTTTTGCAAGGATATAGCTCTCAGCTACAGGACCAGAAATTCCGGAAGAATTCGTCTTGTCATTTCTAGAGAATTTCATTAAGAATTCTTGATTTGAATTCCTTCGGAATGTCATAGTTTCAGAGATTTCCGTTGTACATGAAAGCGAAATATGAACCAAAAATAGCATGATTTGTAATTTTTCATTAACAACGGAACATTGATTGATGAAACATTTTTACGCATTCTATACAAGAATTACAAAGAGCAGAGTAATAGAACATTAGTAACATTAGTAACATTAGTTTTCGAGTGGCTATGCGACTCTACAGTACCTCGCTTAGAATAAGCAGACGGCAACATCATAGATAGAGAGGTAAAGAATAGACTGATATATTGAAAACTAAGACGTACAAAGATTGCATAGCCTTAAGTCTTTTAATGTGGAGAAAATATTCTTGAAGTATTCTCATTCAAAATCACATTGCTGGAATTCAAAAGCCGACCATTATTATCATTATTATCAAAGTTAAATTCATTGCCAACTCTGAAAATAAGCCTCCTTAGAAGTCTGGATGTCTCACGAAGAGGAGTGCTGAAAATTCTTTGGAGCAACAAGAAGCCGTTCCAAGAAAAAAAATATAATTAGTTATGGGAACTGGTTCATAAAGGCAATCTTTCTGCAACTCTTTAGTATCTTGAGAGGAGCCGAGGAATTAGAAATATGGAAGAAATAATGGAAAATAAATAAATGTAAATAGAAAGATAGATTAAAATAAATATAGGAAATTGCCAGGCTTATATATATATATATATATATATATATATATATATATATATATATATATATATATATATATACATATATATATATATATATATATATATATATATATATATATATATATATAATGTAAAAGGCTCAAACACTAATATTTCATGGTTATAATTTATTGCATTGGAATCGTAATCACGACCCAATTCATCAGACCTACAAATTCATAATAATGAATTGGGTCGTGATTACGATTGCAATGCAATAAATTATAACCAAGAAATATTTTATATTACACACACACACACACACACACACACACACACACACACAAACACAGACACACACACACATATATATACATATGTGTGTGTAAGTCTGATGAATTGAATCGTGATTACGATTCCAATGTAATAAATTACAACCATGGAATATTAGTGTTTGAGTCATTAATAATGATAATAATAATAATAATATATATTTATGTGTGTGTGTGTGCGTATATATATATATATATATATAATTCCTCTTGGAAATATATATATATATATATATATCGTCTCATTATATATTCATCTCAACATATATATATGTGTGTGTGTGTGTGTGTGTGTGTATATATATGAATATACATATTACCTTACTATCGACTAAGTTATGATGTACATTTATTTACACACGCAAATATATATATATATATATGTGTGTGTGTGTGTGTGTGTGTGTGTGTGTGTGTGTGTGTGTGTGTGTGTATGTAAATGAATATACGTATTGCCTTACTATCGACGTAAGGTAAGATGTATATTAATTAATATATACTTTATAGCTCTATTACTACATTGATCACTGTATTGTTTACACAAAAAATTAAATGAAGTATTTATTTGAAAAATGATATGTGTGCCTGGTCGTACGTATGTATGGTTACTTGTATCAATATTTATTTATTTAATTCATATATTAGCTCTTGAAAATACATTTCAATTGAGCACTGTTGAGTGATAAGCTATTTCTATAAACAAA
>OZ038496.1:5240984-5285984 GCA_964036315.1 Acanthosepion esculentum
CCTTTCTCTTTCTTTACTTCATTTTCTTTCTTTCGTTTTTTTCTCTTTCTTTGTTTCTTTGTTTCTTTCTTTTCCCTTTTTTTTACTTCTTTTTCTTTCTTTCGTTTTTCTTTTTCTTTCTTTCTTTCTTTCTTTCTTTCTTTTTCATTTTCTTTCTTTCGTTTTTCTTTTTCTTTCTTTCATTCTTTGTCTTTATTTATTTTTATTTTTATTCCTTTTTTCTTTCTTTCTATCTTTCTTTTCCTTTTTCTTTCTTTTTCTTGCTCTTGTTTTTCTTTTCCTTTCTTTCATGATTTCTCTTTGTTTCTTTCTTTCTTTCTCTCTCGTCTTTCTTTCTTTCTTTCTTTCTTTTTCCATTCTTTCTTTCTTTCTTTCTTTCTACATTTATCTGTTTTATTATCTGGTATATCTGACGCACCACCGTCTGTGAGATAAACTTTCTAGCAGCCATTCAAAGCGTGCCTGTATATATCTTCTGCTCTCTCCAGCTGTTCTCCTTTTGTCCCTGTTTGATCATATCTGTCTATCTGTGGGTGTTTTAGGAGGTATTTGTTGTCGCTTATGTGCCACTGAACATTTGCAAATGTACCGATCAGCAGAATTTATGGCAAAGGATTTAGATTTACTTTTCCTGCGCAACAAAAAAGCTTCAACAAGTCAGTGTGGAATGGTAGGAAATTTTTACAAGGAGGAAATATGGAAAATCGATAGATTTTAAAGTCTCCTAATGCACACAGAAATATATTTTACTTGTCTGTATGAAGTATATATATATATATATATATATATATATATATATATATATATATATATATATATTAGATAAACAAACACTTAGTCAGACATGTAGATCTAGGCGTATTTACATTAATGTTTCATCTCGCTCACATACGCACAGATATGTACTTACGCACACACTGAAATGTTTACGTTTAAAATGTTTTTCAACGATTTATGTGTGAACACGTTTGCATATATATATATATATATATATATATATATATATATATATATATATATATATATATGTGTGTGTGTGTGTATGTGTGTGTGTGTATATATATATATATGTTATATATATATATATATGTTATATATATATATATGTTATATATATATATGTGTGGCATATATATATATATATATATATATATAAATGTATATAAAACACTTCCTTAAAACACGGACGTTTTCAGACACTTTTCAAATTCCTAGCAAGAGAAAAACACGTTTTCTTCAGTTCAGCATTATTTATGTGTGGTGTGAACACATTCTCATATATATGTGTGTGTGTGTATAGGCAGCATATCTTCATTGAAGCATGATTCATTAAATAATATAGATATATGTCTATTCATTTTTATAATCATTTCTAGTTCTCTAATTTCCTTGATGAATTTCAGCTTCACATCAAGAAGATAATTAGAAAACTAGAAAATACATACATACATATATATATATATATATATATATATATATATATATATATATATATATATACTGACAGAGAGATTCCTCGTTATATAACTTATCACGTAAATATATGTAGATGTGTGTGTGTGTATACACGTTTGCGTATTTCTTTATATAATGTATATCTATCTATCTAGCTAGCTAGCTAGTTAATTCTCTGCCCATCTATCTATCTATCTATCTATCTATCTATCTATCTATCTATCTATCTATCTAAGTCTTATCATTATCTATCTATCTATCTAAGTTTGATCATAATCTATCTATCTATCTATCTAAGTTTGATCATTATCTATCTATCTATCTATCTCTGCCAGCACGTGTGTGTGTGTGTATGTGTGTGTGAGTGTTTGTGTTGTAACGTATATATTCTGATATTTTAGTTGCATTTATTTGCATCGAAATCGATAAATTTTTGCGATAACGAGTGCTTAATGCTAAAATTTGGACCGAGATGTGCGCATGTACGATTCTCTTTGCAGTAATTTTAAAACGGATATTGGCTACGGACGACATGCTATGAATCGGAGTCTTTCTGATAAATATTTCGCTATAAAAGGGTCACCCACCCTCTTGTACGTGTCAATTTGATGTTGCTATGTACGTGTGAAAAGCAGTTATTTTCAACAGTGTGAGATATCTGCCCGAAGTAAAACAGTCATTTACGAAATAAACCTCGCTTTTACCGACTCAATTTATAGAAATGCATAACCTCCTTCCAAATCGATCTACACATCTATAACCAATTTTTAATATAGTTTTTTTTTATATAAAAAAGTAAACGTCCAAACAAATTGTTGAGTGACTTAGAGAGAAGCAAGAACACGCCTTCTTGCAAGTAGTTGCTATTGAAGCCGATAACTGGTGAGCCCCTACACTGTGTAACTGCTCACAGGGCGATAAAACCCTAGCTCGGCGAGTGAGTTCTCGGTTACAATAGACTAAAATAAGCTGAATAATTATTTACAGAGTTCGTAAGATATTATGACCGACACGAGACTGAACACGGCGTAATAAATAAATAAACATATATATAGATGGAGAATATTATCTGTGTTGGCGGATTTAACCATTTTCTTTTGATTTTACGATATTGTTGTGTACGTTTGTTTGTGAGAGCAGTAATGTTGTTAAGAAATACTAAAATCAAAAAAAAATAGTTGAATCCACGAACAAAGATATAATGATAATATTATCCACACGGGGCATTAGCTGACGTTATTTTCAGTTAACAATATGAAAATAGCATTCTCTACATTCCAGTTGCTAAGAACATTCTGTTTTTTGTTTTTATTAGTTACCTTGTTTAATTAAATTCATTTCGTTTTTTGCTTTGAGGAAGTCCACATTGGACGAAACGCGTCAGCAATTAATAGTGTTTTCCTATTGTCATTTATATTTATAAAGATTGTCTTATCTACAGGTTAACTCTGAGAAACTTTCATACATATATATATATATATATATATATATATATATATATATATATATATATATATATATATATATATATATATATAATAAAAACGCTTAAACACTAATATTTCCTGGTTATAATTTATTACAATGGAATCGTAATTACGATCCAATTCATCAGACCTACAAATTCAAAAAGAAATCAGAAAAATAACTCCGGGAATAAAAAAAAAAAAATTTAGTGAGAGTGTATGTATGAGAGTGTGGGGCAAATGTAAGAGGTAAATGAAAGCTCTAGAGAAGGTTAACAGACGAGAGACGAACAGGAAGGCCTAAAAGTGAAGGTGGGTGTTAAAATTTAACAGAGAGAAGTTTTAAAGAGAAGTTAAATGACGGTTTAAATGAGTGAGATACAGATAAATATGAATGATTTCCGATGCATAATTCATTACCGTGTATATTAACCACTAATATCTATCTATCTATCTATCTATCTATCTATCTATCTATCTATCTATCTATCTATCTATCTATCTATCTATCTATCTAAGAGTGTCCCTTATCTATCTATCTATCTATCTATCTATCTATCTATCTATCTATCTATCTATCTATCTATCTATCTAAGAGTGTCCCTTATCTATCTATCTATCTATCTATCTATCTATCTATCTATCTATCTATCTATCTAAGAGTGTCCCTTATCTATCTATCTATCTATCTATCTATCTATCTATCTATCTATCTATCTATCTATCTATCTAAGAGTGTCCCTTATCTATCTATCTATCTATCTATCTATCTATCTATCTATCTATCTATCTATCTATCTATCTATCTAAGAGTGTCCCTTATCTATCTATCTATCTATCTATCTATCTATCTATCTATCTATCTATCTATCTATCTAAGAGTGTCCCTTATCTATCTATCTATCTATCTATCTATCTATCTATCTATCTATCTAAGAGTGTCCCCTATCTATCTATCTATCTATCTATCTATCTATCTATCTATCTATCTATCTATCTATCTATCTATCTATCTATAAAGGCACAAAGACAACTTATCTTAGCCAATGCGTTTTGCCCTCTGATCGAATTTAACAAGACAAATGTAAAGATTTTATTCTGCAACAAGTATTTAAAAAGAATTGTAAAAAAATTAGTTTTTTAGATTAAAAAAAATGAAGACCGCTCATAAATATACATCAGGCTAAATGAAAGTCAAGGTAAATTATGGAAGACGCTAAGTGATGTAATTGAATGTCTAATAAACGAAAGTGAGTAAATATTGTTGTTGAGTTTTTTTATAATGCAATTATTATTTATGTTATTTTAGTTTGGGATTAATGTATGCAGTAAATATATTAAATGATAGAAGGTTTTGAATTTAAACATTTCATTTTGTTAAAATTTATAGTCATGTATGTAGTCTTGGGAACGGAGTATTTCTTTTAGGAAAGGAGAAGTTTTAAAACATCTGGGTGTGTGTGCGTGTGCATTAGTGTGCGTGTGTTTGTGTGAAAAATATAGTTTTTTTTTTCTCCCTTAAATTAAAAGTCATCTCCTATGCATTAAATCTCATATTTTCAAAAAGAAGCTTCTGGAAACGTTTGTAAACATCAAATTGCTTGTAATTAATCCCTGGCAAGTTACCATTATCGGAAAATCAATTAAAAGTTCTAGATTTTCAGATTCACTTGTAGGCAAATGAAGCAATACGTGTGCGCAAGAAAGCCAGCACACATGTGCACAGTTATATATATACATATATATATATGTAATATTATAATATTTATTTTTAAAAATATGATTCCTTCGCTACATAAGAGTTCTCATGCTTCAAAAGCGAGAGCCGAGACCAATAATATAATTTTTGAAATTAAGTTGAATTAAGGGGTATTGTCAAATCTCGCTTGACGAGGAAGCGTGACCAGACACCTTAATTCAACTTAATTTCAAAAATTATATTAGGGGTCTCGGCTCTCGCTTTTGAAACATGAGAACTCTTATGTAGCGAAGGAATCATTTTTTTTTAAAAAAAATATTATAATATAAGCTCTACCTCTGTATGGGGCGCTGTCTTTTTAAAAATAAAAGTAAAAATACTAAGGAACTCCGGATTATTTACCTAACGTGTTCTTTCCTATTTTTCTGCATACCTACCTACACACACACACACACACACACGCACACACACACACACACATATATATATATATATATATATATATATATATATATATATATATATATATATATATATATGCAGTTGGTGCACCTACAGGACGATATTATATATACATTTAAATATGCACAAAGACATAATTTACTTCGTGTTGACAGAAGTTTACTAGTTGAAGTTGCGTGTCTAAAATTCTTTTGTCGATTGAACTTAGAAGTAAATTTTCGTTATAGGCATCACGCAAACTGCAATCATTTTCTAGAGAAATAATATCGCGAAAATATATCACTTAAAATTGTGTTCTGAACTCGAATCTCAATTATCTGGTTAAGAAACATAAATTTCTGCATCTGTCTAAATCTATAGCCATGTCAGTTCGTCAATATTTACTAAGCGGCGGGGACACATTAGAATATGGCTTAGTACTGATCAGACTCACAGCAATCACTATTTGTCAAAATAGCTTGCCAAACGTTAGTCGAAAACAACTGTAAATATTTATACTGTAAATATTTATGAAAATTAGATTCATCTGGCACAGAGTCAAAATAAAGAAACTACACGATTAATGGTCTGCGAGGATAGCTTGTTAACCATCACATTTAATTCTGTGAGTTTCTGTGAGTTTTATTGCATTTTACGCTCACGAGAATATTATTTTCTCCATTTTTTAAATTGAAGTACCAAAGATTTAGAGAAAGATAGCGTCTTACAGCACCTTCTTTCACCTGAATACTGGCGGTTTTGTGTCATGTTATAGAAGCTACAATTGCCACAGCTACACTGTATAACAACACTGCCACAGCTACACTATCTATTTGAATATTACGTAACACAAGTATTTGAATGAGTTAATTATCCAGTGTTTAATTACCTATAATTCTTTGTTACATCACTTTTATACACACACATACAGAGAGAGAGAGAGAGAGAGAAAGAGAGCGAGAGAGTGAGAGAGCGAGAGAGATAGAAAGAGCGAGATTAGAGAAAGAGATAAATAGAGAGAGAGATAAAGGGAGAGAGAGAGGAAGAGAGAGATAGAAAGAGATAGAGAGAGAAAGAACGAGATTAGAGAAAGAGATAAATAGAGAGAGATAAAGGGAGAGAAAGAGAAAGAGGGAGAATGAGAGACAGAGAAAAAGAGAGTGAGAGTGAGATAGAGAAAGAGAGACAGATAGAGATAGAGAAAGAGATAGAGAAAGAGAGAGATAGAAAGAGATAGAGAGAGAGAAGGAGCGAGATAGAGAAAGAGATGAATAGAGAAAGAGAGAGAGAAAGGGAGAGAGAGAAAGAGAGATAGAGAATGAGGGAGAGAGATAGAGAAAGAGAGAGATAGAGAGAGAGAGAGAAAGAGAGATAGAGAAAGAGGGAGAGAGATAGAGAGAAAAAGAGAGATAGAGAAAGAGATATAGAGAAACAGACTAACACGTACACAGAAACAGAGAAAGACAAAGGAGACTCCGAAAGTAATGCCTATCATTTATTTTAACGGATTCTCCAACAAACACCATGACTGTTGATAGAGCAAAGTTATATTTCCACACAGTCCACCAACATGTATGCCGCATTTGTATACGTGCTCACATCCACTGTTTGGTCTCTGTAAACATCAGCAAGCATCGTATAATGTTAATAGGCGCAATTCATTCCGAATGGAGGAATTCATTGGCATAAATCTACCTTGCATCTTATGCCAGACACCATTTTACCAGACGGCCACTCAGTTGTTATGGGGAACAAAAGAGAACAATGTCTGTTCTTGGAAGGAATTTATATACGAAGAACATCTGTCAATGACATCGAATATCAACTTAAAATTGCGGAAATTATTTGTTCTGTTACCTTTGCACACACACACAAAATAAAGTTTGAACCACAGCACTATTTTTATTTTCGCTTCCTATAATCTTTGTATTTCAATCGACCCATTATAATTAAATTGGTAGGTGTATAATAAGTGGATCTGAAGTATTTTACCGCATTGGAAGTTGAAAAGAACTTCTTGTCGACCTCTCTGCTTCCGGGCGGAGAGGGATCCAGATGAGGCTATGCCGAAGAGCAGAGTCTCGTCTGGGGAAATTCACAAACCCGACCCCATGCATACAGGGTCTACGGGAAATATTTGAATACCCCACGTGAAACACCGGCCTTGTGCCACATCCCGCTTTGTAGGGAGGCTTCAGGTAAATACCGAAGAATTATACTGCTTTCTTATTACCCCTTCTAATCCCATCAAATATTTTAACGAAGCGACGAAAACTACTATACAACCGGTATGGAGAATTTGTACGTGAATAAACTCAATATCCCAAACATCACGTGAAATTTTTCGCTCGTGCAAACACAAACAAATGTTTGCTGATTCGTAATAAATGTTCCAATATTGCGAGTAAATATACTTAAATTATCGATCTACAGTGATGACATATTTTAACCCATTAACTGCCAAATTTTTTAATGCGCATTTTTGGCCCAGACAGGTGTCTTAGGAGTTTAATTTCAATAGTTACCATTGTCATTTTTATAGAAACTAGAACATCAAATATATATGTGTATAAAACATCAAAAAATAATATTGATTAGAAATAATAAAAAATACTTTTCAAAATAGTCATTATTTTTCTACTCGTGTAATGTAAAATTACGACAGAAAGTGTCTTCTTACGGCTAATAATAAAATCTTTAAAGGCTAAGTGTTGTAAAATATACCTCTGCAAATGCAATGCATGTAAGCAATTCGATGTAAATACAACGAATAACATGTAGTGTGTTGAATTTTAACAGATCCACAAATGGGGCTCATGGCAGGTAATGTGTTAAACTACTAGAATACATCCAGATGCAAACAATATTTGGCTTTAATTGATAATAAATTTATTGGAATAAATCTTAAGCCTCCGTTGGGCGTCTTTGTTATATATTCGAAGCGACGATCATGAGATGTGAATAAATCAATTAAAATTTTATCCATTAAAACTTGAACATCTATTAATCAATATATAATGCGCATATCTTTTAATTGAGATCAATTGGATCGGAACAAAAATTTCTAGTGCCTTTTTAGTGTTGTCGGACAATATTTATATATTTGGAAGTAAATTTATTCAACCACATAGGTGCTATTTTCAGTATTTACATTAGTCGGACTATTGTCCTCATCTTTGTCGCCATATTTGTCACAACGTTTCGGCCGTTGTACGCTCCGGCCTTCTTCAGGTGGTTGGAATTTCGAACCGAACCCTTTATTTCAATCACTGGGGTAGTTATCAGTTATCTCCCGCTCACTGTCAGTTATCAGTTATCTCCTGCTAATTTTCCCTCTCTCAAATTCCATAATTTGCTTTCTGTTCCGCTTTAAATATTATTACTTTTCAAAAACGTCAAAGGTATAATAAATTTCTGAAACGATATTTTAAAAAAAACCCGCTGAAAATAAACTTCTGAAGCGCTATTAAAAAATACCGCTGAAAATAAGTCAAAAATAATTTTATGTGCATTAAAATTCTCTTTTAAAAGGGAGCGTTCTTAAATATGTAAGAATATAACATTTGATGCCATTTTATATTTCTGTAAGCTCTCCACTCGCCTTAACCGGGTATTGAACTCACACTCTTTGGGTCTGTCAATGGATCTAACCAACGACTTTATCCACTGGGCCATGTGTCCTTGAGGACATCTGGGTATGAATTTCTGAGTATTATAAATCTAATTTTTTCAGCAACCATTTTTTTTACCAGTACTCATAGTGGAGAACTTTCAGAGGGAAAATTAGCAGGTGATAACTGATAACTGACATCCGCCAAACATGGCTCGTGGAACTAGAACAGTCTACCCCAGTGATCGAAATAAAGGGTTCGGTTCGAAATTCCAACCACCTGAAGAAGGCCGGAGCGTACAACGGCCGAAACGTTGTGACAAATATGGCGACAAAGATGAGGACAATAGTCCGACTAATGTAAATACTGTACATAATACCTCATCTCAGAAATATAGACAGACTATGTGCTATTTCGTTCCACCACCTTAAAACCATGTTTGAGAGTCATGTAGAAAGACGATAGACCTTCTCTACCCTAATTCTTGAACATGGATTTCGTCCATTCGCTATGCATAGAACGTCAGCTCATAGGAACAGCCATCGCAAAGTGGGTAGCATTTGAGACGTCAGCATTGCCACATTGAACTGCGTAATGTCTATTATTATATTATTAGCCCATGTCTCTCGTGTGATTAAACCTGTTCTTCACACAGCCTTCGTTCCCGTTTTTTTCCTTACAGTTTTACTGACCAGCAACTGCAAGCGTTAGACGAACTTTATAATAGCGAGGTAATTTGAATCCATCCTTCTAGAAATGAGCGTCTTTCTGAGTGAGAAACTTGTCGAAGTAGTTTTTTTTTGTTTTTTTTTTACAGAAAATTTGAATTCTTTCCATAAATAAAATATTATAAATATCGAAATAAGGGGCAAAGGTCAGGAGATTACGGCGAGTCTAGTAAGACGTTCTAGCCAATTTGTCCCAATTTCTGCCGGGTTTGCAAAAAAAAAAAAGAAAAAAAGTCAGGTCTGCGGTTGTCCTGATGGAAAACGATACCATTCCAATTGGCCGATTCCGGAAACCTTTCATCGAATGTTGCTTTTAATCAATTAATTTTGAAATATTATATACTTGATTGATCTTCCAGTACCACCAAGATACACCGATTCAACCTCTTCGGATGCAGATGACTTTAGCACTAGTCAACGGTCATTTTGTATTGCCCAAGGCCTTTTTGGCTCCACAATGTTATAAACAATCCATTTTCATCGGCCGTGGCCGTTCTCTCCCCAAATATGGGTAAGTTTTGATCTTTTCAAGTTTTTATTTGAAAGCAATGTGTCAGTCTGCTAACAGCTCGAAATAATTTTATTTTTAATTATTTAGTAGATTATTCACTTTCTCAAATTCCATAATTTGCTTTCTGTTCCGCTCTAAATATTATTACTTTTCAAAAACGTCAAAGGTATAATAAATTTTTGAAACGATATTTAAAAAAAAATCCCGCTGAAAATAAACTTCTGAAGCGCTATTAAAAAATACCGCTGAAAATAAGTCAAAAATAATTTTATGTGCATTAAAATTCTCTTTTAAAAGAACTTAAAAGGGAGCGTTCTTAAATATGTAAGAATATAACATTTGATGCCATTTTATATTTCTGTAAATTTCCGGCCACCTCCTGTCTACTGAAACACTTGTTTTGCAAAACATTACAATAACTGTAACAGATCTCGCGTTTCACTCATCTTTTTCAAAATCACCATCACAACAAAATGCAGATTTTATCGCGGTTACAATATGTTTCCCTTTACCCCTGAAGATGATCACAGAAAATGTCGACATTTCTTGGGTAAAAAACAAAAACAACAAAAAACAAAAACAAAAACAACAAAAAACAAAAACAAAAAACCAAACAAAAAAAAAGGGCGTTCATCGTAACACCAAGAATCTGATTAGAGAGTTAGAAAAGATCAGTATAAAATTAAATAGATACAATGTATATAGTTAAAGATGTAGCCATTATCTCTCTGTTTGTTATCAACCTCCTTATAGGGTTTTGGAGATAGACCCCCATTATCATATATATTCTGAAACAACGTTACCCAAGGTACTTGGATAAGTATATTTTATTTTGATCAAAGGGATTGCCCGAAGGGCACACTTCCCCACTAATTTTTCCCCTTTGATTTAAATTAAATTTCAATATGATCAATGTAATGAGTCCTATCCAAAATATAGAAAGCCAGAAGATAGACGGAACATCGATAAAATCATTTTGATCAAAGGGGCTTAAACGACCCAATGAAAAAAAGTTTCCCTTTGATTTAATTAAATTTAAATTTGAACAAGAAAATGATTCCTAGGGTACAAGATCAAAATTAGACAATATGGGCATCAAGTTGAGCAAGAAATAACCAATCAGTGGGTAGGTAGTGACTTACAATACATTTTTATTGCGACAATTCAGCTGCCATTTCAATGTTGAAATCTGCACATCAATCCATTCAGTCAAGTATTACATCAAATACATATCAAAGGAGAAATATGAAACTGTTTTTGCCCCCCACCACCCACTGAAATTGTTTTCCCTTTGATTTACATTAAATTTAAATTTGAACAAGGGAATGACTTCTATCCAAAATAAAGAAGGAGAAAGCCAGAAGATGGAGGTCACACCGGCAATTTCATTGAGTAATAATGAAATACATTATATACATACATTATATACATACATTATATATATATATATATATATATATATATATATATATATATATATATATATATATATGTATTTAGGCAGCATTTTTTCATTCATACATGTTTCATTAAATAATATAGATAAGTGTTGTCTATATATTTTATGTAAGTTCTTTTCATATCGTCTGATAAGCTTGATAACATAATCATTAAACGAAGAAAGAAAATCACAATATTTATTGATAATGTTATTAAGCTTATCAGACGATATGAAAAGAACTTACATAAAATATATAGACAACACTTATCTATATTATTTAATGAAACATGTATGAATGAAAAAATGCTGCCTAAATACACACACAATATATATATATATATATATATATATATATATATATATATATATATATATATATATATATATATATATATATACAAACTAACGCTGTTTTGCTGTATAACAGCTCATCAATGAGGTTAGACATCCAATTGCTTCAAGCCGGGATCGAAACTCGGCCGATTTTGGTATCAGTAAGAGAATCTACCCCTTAGTTATCGGCGCACAGCAGGGAAAGTAAATCTTTTAACGCATTATATACGTGATGTATATAAATGCCAAGAGAGAGAGAGAGAGAGGTGGGAAAGAGAGGGAGGGGGAGGGAGAGAGAGAGGGAGAGAGACAGACAGACAGACAGATAGAGACAGGGAAAGAGAAAGAAGGCGGGAGGGTGTGAAGCAGATATGGTAATTGTTTAAGAATTAAGCAAATTCCTGTGTTAAGATGGCGGCATTGTATTGAAGTAAGTGTATTTAGGTTCAATCAACTTTAATTTCAGTTGAAAAAGGTCTTTGTCGAATTACCTAAAGTTTAACAGCGCAAGAAAATTTAAGATTATTTTTCCGCTTTTGTGGGTTAATGTTTTATTGTCCTTCACAAACATAAACAGCCCAAATGTTTGAAAGTTTTACGCCCACCAGTCACATTTAGTTCTAGAGGAATTAGTCTAACAATTATTTTTACTCAGAACTATCCGCTGATTGGGTTCTTCGACGAATCCTTATTTCGAGTAATCATGTAAGTTTTCTACTTTCCAAATTTCCTAGTGCCTATTTCATTAGAAATTACAGATTGAATATCGAATAGAATAGCATTAGAAATCCTGGAAAGTTTTGTATACACCCAATAAAATATCTCTTATGGACGGTCGTAAGATTGGGCGATAAAGATTCGTGCGCATATAAACGATCCAGTACACAATGTGAAAAGAATCTTAACTGCAAGTACTGATCCGAAGAAGCGGTATTCTAATTCTTCCGCGTTAGAAACAGAGAAAATAGCGCCGAACATTTATATAATATCCAGCCTTTTATAGTGATTTTCCAAGCGTAGATTAGATGTGGCACAACGCCGAAAGTATGGGGCACCCAGTGAGGATCGAATTCACTACTCAGTCGTAATTGTCCTAGCGTGACAAGCTTGCTAACCATTACACCACGTCGAGTTGCCCCATCCAGCCTTTTATATGGCAGCGAATGCTAGGCAGTCTCCCCACAGATGAAGAGAAAACTGGAGGAAACAGAAATGTGGTTCTACAGAAGGATGCTGAGAGTTCCATGAACGGAACGCACGTAAGCAATGAAGGTATTAAAGAAATTGGTCAGAAATACTCAGAATCTGAAAGAGACAAATGAACTTTCTTGGACATAATTGGGAAAGGAGGCTGGAAGAAAACCTTCACCGGGCATATTGATGACAAGAGAGGCAACAGACCACTACCTTGAAGAGCTTGAAGATTACCCAGGACGCGGATGTAGTTTATCGTCATACCCAGGACGGAGGGTGCGATGGGTAAATTGTCGCCATTTGTTTTTGATAGCGGAAGGTAGGCTGGGTGGTTAGGAGGCTTGGCAAACGCTGTTAAGGGCTTCAAGTGATAAAAAAGGTTGTGCAGAACTATGATCGCGCACGTTCTAAAGGCACAAATCAAACAGATGAAGTACAGGGTGCGATGTGTTTCGTTTGTTTTATGGCATATATCAACCTCAATGGGTTATTTAATGCCGACAACATTTTTTTATTGCTGTAATATTTTATCTATCTATCTATCTATCTATCTATCTATCTATCTATCTATCTATCTATCTCAGTCTTTTAAATATCTATCTATCTATCTATCTATCTATCTATCTATCTATCTATCTATCTATCTATCTCAGTCTGTTCATATCTATCTATCTATCTATCTATCTATCTATCTATCTATCTATCTCAGTCTGTTCATATCTATCTATCTATCTATCTATCTATCTATCTATCTATCTATCTATCTATCTCAGTCTGTCCATATCTATCTATCTATCTATCTATCTCAGTCTGTCCATATCTATCTATCTATCTATCTATCTATCTATCTATCTATCTATCTATCTATCTATCTATCTCAGTCTGTTCATATCTATCTATCTATCTATCTATCTATCTATCTATCTATCTATCTATCTATCTATCTCAGTATATATTGTTTTGGTTTGGTTTGTTTTACGGCATATCAACCTCAATGGATTATTTAAAGCCGACAAAATTTTTATTGCTGGTAATATTTTATTTTGTCAAAAATCTGTTTCTGGTAATAATTTTCCCTTCAAAAATGTATTGCTGGTAATGTTTTTTTTTTCCAAAAAAGTATTGCTGGTAATATTTTTTCCTCAAAAATCTATAGCCAGTAACATTTTTTTTCAAAAATTGTAAGATAGCCAGTAAGATTTTTTTTTCAAAAACGTATTGTTGGTAATAGTTATTTCTTAAAAAACTTATTGCTGGTAATAATTATTTTTACAATGTATTTCTGGTATTAAAACCTATTTTTACGCTTTCATAGTGTTTTTACCTCAGTTTGGGGGTTAACTATTTGCCCATAGCTGGGACCCTAACAGGTGCCATCACTCCGGGTCAAGGTGGACCTGGGAACACCAGAAATTAAGAGGTGGTTCCACGCTCCTCAAAACCTCCTCATCAGAGGCCTTTCTGTTGGATGTATTTTATCGTCATACCCAGGACGGAGGGTGCGATGGGTAAATTGTCACCATTTGATTTTGATTTTGTCCACAGCGCAGTATAGTAGGGTCAATTGGGCACCGGCTGCATGAAAAAGAGAACCATGACGGAATTCACTCCGCCAGAATTGTGGAAACGGCATGCTGTACTGCTTGGCATTCGCACCGAAAGCTCCAATATGAACGTTTCAGAGTGTTTGGGTGTCAATCTGAGGATGATGCACAAGATTCGGAAAAGGGTTGAATGAATTTAATTGTGATTCCAAAGTTACGGCAGCTCGTTTTGATGAGAAAAGAACTCCCAATCAACAAAACTCCTTGTAACACCAAAGATGAACCGAAGGCAAGCATTATGACGGAAATCACCAACTTCGAACAAGGAGACTGTCCAGAACAGTTGCAGAGGAATTCGAAGTCGTCTGGAGGCCGTGGTTGAAGCCAATGGTGATTTTTTAAAAATAAATTTACTCTTTTGTATTTCAACATATTTTTGTGTAATATGTCAGTATCATTTTATTTTGCGTCATTTAGACGACAATTTATCCTGTATGTGCAAATCACTGAAAATATTTTTAACGTTTCCTTGGCAACACACAATTGTGACGCAGCCACTTTTGTCAAACCTATATTGTAAGCATTGTAAACTTTAGGTAAGTTTCTGCAGAATTTTTCTTATTAAAACCTGATTCTAAAGAGGCAACATCTTTCTTTCTTTTTGTACAAGATGGCCAATAAAAGAAACGTTTTTAAAACAAATAGCAAAGAGAAACAAGATGAGAATATTTTAATAATAACCGTAGACGGCGAATGGAAAAGAAATAAAAATAACTGACCGTTTTTTCTTATTCCTCAGAGTTTGATCGAGGACTTTGGCGCAACGACTAAAATAGGTGAAAATTAATAAAGGCAAGATATGAACACATATACTAAAAGTATATTAATATATGTACCAAAACATATGAGCAGGTGAAAGGCTGTAAATGATAATTTTCTCCAATACTTGAAGTGATTGTGCCGATTCTCCTCGCTTCAAACCCGGGAATATGCCATTATGATAGTACGTAGCAAAATGATAGATACGTAATGGATGTGGTGTTATCGCAGTCACTGATGTGAAGTGTTTTTCTTCTTTTATTCGATTTGCCGTATAAGATAATTATAATATCCCCTCATTATTTTTTTCTCCTTACTCTTTGTTTTGAAGATATATCTGTTTAAAAATTTTGTACGCCATTTTGATTATAACGGATTATATGGTTATTCTTTGTAAAAGATTTGTGATGAACGCAACAAGTAACCCAGTATTTGGTTTTCATTTAAAATTCTTTCTTGATACTCGCATTGTCTTGCGTTGCACTTATTATGAGTTATTTCTTTATCTCTCTGCATGTAGCGGATTATACATACATACATACATACATATATATTTTAAAACATTTTTTATGTTTATACGTTCTTTTTATAGATACAAATATTTAAGTAGATGCTCTGTTTATAATAAACAATATTAACGATATTTATTGTAAACAAAGCATTTACTTAAATATTTGTATCTATAAAAAGAACGTATAAATATACAAAAAATGTCTTAAAATAATTGTCGGACTTTGCCCATTTCATAATGTGTGACGTCATATGTTTACATTTGGATACGCATCGAGCAGATATGAATGTACGTGAGAAAATCATGGAAGATTGTAGTTTAAAAACAGTAAAATCAACCTTGCTAACCGAAACGCTCCTTTGTGGCTCAATCGGTAAAAGCACGTCAGGCTATATTACGATTCCGTATAGGATACAGGTTCGATTCCTGTCGGAGGACGCATATTTTCTTAGCAAATTTCTCAGACATTCAGGTCGGTAAATTTCGTTAAAACTGTTTATTATAAACAGAGCATTTACTTCAATAAAAATAACGAATAAACATAAAAAAAATGTCTTAAAATAATTGTCAGACATTGCCCATTTCATAATGTGTGAATGCATATATATATATATATATATATATATATATATATATATATATGAATGAAGAAATATAGTCTTAAAGTGTGCTATATTTATGGGATAAAGTGCTCAATATCAGAGATAGAGCGTGTGTAAATATAAAAGTGGACATGGAAGTCAGCACTTAGAGACGACAGTCTGTTTCATGCTAGTGCAATCGTCAATATATAGAAGGTGAATATATATATATATATATATTCACCTTCAAGCTATCGGTAAATAGCATGATAGACTGGGTTCTATAGCCATGGGTAGCAAGTGGTCTAGAAGAAGGACAACTCTGAATTCAAAACCTGAGGAGGGTCGTTTGGGGACCTTGTGGCACGTAGTGCACCAGCTCTCTGTATTCGGCCCTTCAAAAAGTGTGGTTGGTTCTGCACAAAGCCTTCTCCACTGTAATCAAATAAAATGTGCTGGTGTCTGGACTGTCGGTTCCTAACAACTGAAGTGCCTGACCATCATATGTCGAATACGACGGGAGAGTCGAATATATATATTTAAAGAGAAAGGGGGAGCCATGTTGTAATGTGAATTTTTTTTTATATATTATACTATATGGAAAATAAAGTATAATATGTAAAAGAATACGTATTATAACCAAAAACGTTCTCGGCCTCCCCTTTCTCTTTAAAATATACACTTTTATCTTGTTGGAACAAGTATAAACTACCTTATATATATATATATATATATATATATATATATATATATATATATATATATGCACATTTCCTTAAAAACGACAGACAAGGTGCTTTTATTTAGTTTTTTATACAACTTCTCATGCGATCTAATAATTTTTCTTCTTTTCAGATGATAAATTATATAAAAAACTGTCCGAATGTTCTTTTTATCCGAGCGCTTTCGGCTATATATTTAGCCATTTTCAAGGATTGTATTTTAACTGTTAAAATTAGAAATAGGCCACACTACAACATGTTTGATACGCAGAGTAACTCTACACCTTTCAGACAATAGCTGAATTAGATCTCATTTAAATATTCATGGAGACCTACCGGATACTATTCGGAACATACTTGTTGACAACACTAATATAATAGCATCATCTACATGCAAAAAAAGGCTAAAATAATGGAAGCCTTATTAATAAAAACAAACAAACCAACACTTAATAATATTAATTTTGAACATGGACATAATATCTTGACCGTGTTTTGAAACCAAAAAATGAAAAAATTTTATAAAACATACATACAACAAACTATTTCTTATTTTAACAGTGAAAATATTTAATTCTTGAAAATAGCTAAATGTATAGCAGAAAGCGTTCGGATAAAAATATTCTGACAGTTTTTATATAATTTATCATTCAAAAAGAAATTAAATTATTAGATCGCATGAGAAATTGTATAAAAACTAAATAAAACCACCTTGTCTGTCGTTTTTAATGAAATGTGCATGAAAGAAGGATTGCTGCCTAAATACACTAATATATATATATATATATATATATATATATATATATATATATATATATATATATATATATAAATTAGTGTATTTAGGCAGTAATCCTTCTGATTTATTTTTTCAAATTACATATATATATATATATGCATATATATATATATATATATATATATATATATATATAATTTGAAAAAATAAATCAGAAGAAGGATTACTGCCTAAATACACTCATTTTTTTCAAATTATATATATATATATATATATATATATATATATGCATATATATATATATATATATATATATATATATATATATATATATATATATATATATATATATATATATAATTTGAAAAAAATAAATCATGTCGCGTGTGATGTCTAATTCGTGAAATTCATCCAGACCAGACCATTTCATGGGAGATAATGTGTATACGTTGTTTCAGACGAATAATCTCCTTTTATGATATCATTTTCCCAAACGCTGCCAAAATGTTGGTTTGTTTTATTGTAGCATTTTCGGAAATTATCTTTAATTCATGTTATTTAATAATCTGCCGAGCAATTGCCTTCCTTATTATTGTGATACGTTCACCGCTGGTAGCCAATAATCAATAATGACGGGTAGTCAGAAGTGATAATAACAATATATATATATATATATATATATATATATATATATATATATATATATATATATATATATAATACCGTCATTTCATATCAATTATATGGAGGAAAAAACAATTGTAGGAATAAAGTATATATCTTATCTATTATATCGTCTTACTCGAATGACAAAAGCTGAAATGAATGCCCTTCAGTGAAGGAGACTTGCCGATAAGGTAAGTGATTATCAACAAAATTCATTCATACAAAAAAGAAAACAACTTTGAATCATATAATCAGAATTGACAATAGGAGACTCAGATGAAGAAATACAAAACAATAGTTAGAATCATAGCTTTAATATCTACTTCCTTATACTATTCAGCGTACAATTGATATTTCAATTGAGATACAATGTCGAGTGCGAGAAGGGGGAATTCTTAAACATTAAATGCGATAAAAGCTTAAAGAAAAGAAATACTATCGTTTGCATTGGGATCTGACAGGGTCAACACCACATTGGAATATAATTAAATTTTATTCCATGTCAGATATTATGTTTTGCAACTATCTCTGCGCAGTAGTAGTCGTAGTACAGTGCAGTTCTCCGTTTCTTAAATAGCGATATCTAGCTACCCCCCCCACGAGGGTTGCATGTGGCACAAGGCCGGGTTTAACTATTTGAACCTGTAAAAACGGGTTCAGGGTCAGTCTACCTCCCCGAACGAGTCTCTGCCCTTCGGCGGAGCCTCGTCCGTGTTCCTCTCTGCCCAAAGGCAGAGAGTTCGACCGTCTTGCTGGAACAGGTCGCAGATTCGTATCTTAAATAGCAACCGGGTTAGCTCGGCATAGCCTTTATGTTCGCCAGTTGTTCTCTATTTATACTTGTCTATCCAATTTATATATCGGATTTAATATATTATTAATAGGCTCACAATGTAATTTCCTATAAGAACGACATAGTTAAATTTGATAAGTAAAAAAAATGAACTAAGCAACTTTGAACTAAAACAAACAAAAAAATAACTACCGTATTTGACGGCATATAAGGCGCACTTTTATTTACTTTTTTATAATTCCCCTGCGTCTTGTATGCCATATGTAGGTTTACTAATTTTACTAATCACTATTTTTTCTTGATTTGCCCTGCTGAAATTGGGGTACGTTTTATACACCCGTTTGTCTTATATGCTGTCAAATACGGTAATTTTAATCCAGTATGAATACTTTTAGGGTTACATTTCTTTTTTCAGATCAAAATATAAAATATATTAATAAAACAAACGACTTTTTTTAAATTAGACTTGTTAGTAAATTATTGTTTATATTTAATCAAATTTTATTTAAGTCAAATTCCAAGAGGAATTGGCATTAGAATTTTATTTTACTAGTGTCTAGATTACTTTTTTTTATTGCTGGAATGCCTGAGGTCTCTATCGTATTTCCGTTTGACATCTCATAACTGAGGTATTCGCTCCCGGACTGAGAAATTATTCGTTACATCATCTGATTAGCTTACATTCTACTCTTGTTGTTTCTTTGCGCTTTGTGAACAAGAGAATCAGATATTCGATTTCCACTTGATTGATTTCTGAGTTCCATTCCCTATTTAAATATCCTCTTCTCTTAAAATGCGATAGGCACAACTAATCGATAAAAGCAAAACAAAAATAATTCTTCACCCGAAAAAAGATATACACGGTGTGCCAGTTCATTTTCAATCAGACTTCTACGAACCGTGTAACCTGCTCTAAGTGCTTGTTGAACAAGCTCAAACAGCCCACGGAGACCGGAACGCTCTGGTGTGTCTCTGATGAGAAGAACATTATCTAGGATGAGAAGGGGATGACGGGTGATGTAAGATGGATCTGCACAGTTCCCATCGATGTACTCATAGCAATGCGCACTGCGTGTGAGGAAACGAGCGTTTGTGAGCAGAGTCTAATGATACACACTTGATACCAGACATACACGCTGGTGCAAATTAATTGAAACAAGTGCCGAGTTAGTACTTCATATGTCCATTCCACGAAGTCTTTCCTTGCAGATTGACCACAGATTCTTGATTGGATTTAAATCAAGAGTTTCCAATCCAGTCTATAGTAATTTGATTTGATCACTGGTAAGGCTTGCCAGTGTGTTCGTGAAGCTTTACAATTTTTGTACGCTTCCTTGGAGTAAAACCCATCGCAGACAATGGCCGTAGGACAACTAATCGACAGTCGAGACAATATTGTCTGGGCCTGATAAAAATCTGATGCAATCACGGATGACGTAATATTTTTCAAGGCCAAACAATTTTCATCAGACACCCCGAAAATAGATTCATATTACTGCACACCACTCCAAATGACCTAATCTGAGAAAAAACTAGAAATCGATTACACCCTGTAACACCAGTGATTCTAAAACTGACTATATGGTGAAAGAAAGGAAACTAAATCAGTTGTTTCAATTAAATTTGGGTGTACAAAGATACTAGACACGGTGGTCGGATACTGGGACGTGGGATTAGCTCGGGGGAGGCTATGATCTGTGCTCCGTTACACATGATCCAAGTCACTTGAAAGTAAACTATCCTCACAGCTGAAGGATGATTCAGTAACATTTTTTCTGGTTTTCTGATATGTGTTTGTTTAAATGTTTATCTTTATGACATATCTTTCTTAGTTATAACAATAGCTATAGATAAAAAACACAAAACATACGCACACACACATATATATATATCTGTAAACTTTCAGATAGAATATATCTATAAAAGGACAATATGAATGAAGATAAAAGGAAAACTTATCTTAGCTTACAGGTTTCGTTCTTTCAGGGACTTTATCAAGGCAATTCCAAGGATTTTATTTTGTAACAAGTATTTATATACAAGAGCAAAAATGTTATTGGTTTTTCAACATTTTAAATTTAAGAACGCTCATAAATATTCATAAGTTAGACGAAAAGTCTAGGTAAGCTATGGAGGATGCAAAGTGACAAAATTCAATGTCTAATGAAAGAAAGTCAGTAAATGATGTTCGTGTAATTTTTTTTATTGCAAATTATTATCTAAATTAATTTGGGTTGGGCATTAATTTATGTTTTATATATTATAAATAACATAAGGTTATGACTTTAAAAGTTTTCTTTTAATTTTTATTTTTTACGATTTTTATAGTCATGTATGCTCGCTTGGAAAAGTAGTAATTTTTTCAGGAAGGAAAAAGAACCGGAGTGTAGGATTATATTTTAGAAAATTCCATAGCAGCATTCTTCAGAATTTTCTGTCTAAGAAAGTTACTTTTACATTTAATAAGTGTGGCATTCTTTAGATCAAAGTTTAAGAAATCATATTTCGATCATATTTATGAGCGTCCTATATTAATAAAAAATGAAAAGCTATAACATTTTTTAAACTATTTACATTATTCGGACTATTATCCTAATCATTGTCGCCATATTTATGACAACGTTTCGGCCTATCAGTATCTGTCTATATTTCTGAGATGAGGTATTATGTACACTATTTACATTATTCGGACTATTGTCCTCATCTTTGTCGCCAATTTATCGCAACGTTTTGGCCTTTCAGTATCTGTCTATATTTCTGAGATGAGGTATTATGTACACTATTTACATTATTCGGACTATTGTCTTCATCTATGTCGCTATATTTATTGCAACGTTTCGGACTTTCAGTATCTGTCTATATTTTGAGATGAGGTATTATGTACACTATTTACATTATTCGGACTATTATCCTCATTTTTGTCGCCATATTTATTACAATGTTTCGGCCGTTGTACGCTCCGGCCTTCTTCAGGTGGTTGGAATGTCGAACTGAAACCTTTATTTCGCTCACTGGGGTAGACTGTTCTTGTTCCAAGTGACATGTTTAATGGATGTCAGTTTATCAGTTATCTCCTTTTAATTTCCCTCTTCAAGTTCTCCACTGCCTTTACCGGGCATTGAACTCATACTCTTTGGGTCCTGTCACTGGATCTAAATAACGCCTTTATCCACTTTTCCATGTGTCCTTCTTGCTTTTTTGCATGTTCCAAAATAAATTCATATATATATATATATATATATATATATATATATATATATATATATATATATATATATATATATATATATATATATATATATATATATATATATATATATATATATATATATATATATATGCACCGCGAGGCAGTGTAATGTTTAGCAAGTTTGTCTTGCTAGATCCAACATTTACTACTGCGTAGTGAGTTCGATCCTCATTGTGTGTCACATACTTTTGGCCTTGTGCCACATCTAAGCTACGCATGGAAAATCATTCATATATATATATATATATATATATATATATATATATATATATATATATATATATATATATATATATATATATATATATATATATATTAGTTGAATTGATGTGAGTTTGTGACCCTGGGTCTCACGCTCTCTGCGATCATCAGACAACCTGATTAATTTTTAAATTTTGGATTTATATATGGTTGCGTATATCGGTGTATTTATGGTAGTGGGAGGAAAAATTTTCATCGGGACGCCACTCATACGTACGCAGGCATACATACACACACGTTCACTCATTGCAGCTCACAGAAACATAAACATATGCGAACAGTGCGGGACTCGTACATGCGTATCCATGTGTCATTGTGTGTACACGTACGCAAAGGGTCGCTGTATTCAATGTTGGATTGTGTAGCGAATTGCTATCCAAGTGACGGTGTCAATGCACATATCGTTCGTCTATTTTGTTCGTGGAATAATTTTTTCTTGCAAAAACATATATACGTATGCACGCGCGTTCACATACCTTCTGCTTGTTTTTTTTTGTTTTTTTTTTTACTTAAGATGGGGTCTGTGTAAGACTATGGTAGGTAAAATTGTTATTATTTTTCATATTCTAAAATGCTGTTTTGTTATTATTTTAAAGCCAGTTATTTGCTTGTTTTTGCGATTGCGCTTATGTAAAAAACTGAAAATATTATATATATATATATATATATATAATTTTGTTTACTTTTCCGACAATATTTCGAAGTTTTTATTTTTGTGCTCTTTCGGTTCCGTCCCTCATCAAATATCAGACTCTCATCCGCCATATTATTCTTTTAATGTATGGCGTCTTTAGGTGTTGTTTATTTGTTATTTATTAAATATATTCCTTATGATTTTTCCAAGAATTGATAGAGTTTTGTTGGTGTTAGCTGGAAAATCCTTAACAAAGAACATTCGTTAGTCTTTAACCAGTCTTGAATAAATTAAATATTACTGCTCAAATGCAACCAATACACACAAGCACAGAGAGAGAGAGATAAAGAGAGAGAGAGAAAGTTAGAGAGAGAGAAAGTTAGAGAGGAAGAAAGAGAGAAAAAGAGAGAGAGTTGGAGAGAGAAAGAGAGATAGAGAAGTGAGAAAGAGAGAGAAAGTTAGAGAGCGAAAAAGATAGATAGAAAGAGAGACATAGAAAGAGAGAGATATAGAGAGAGAAAGAGAGACAGAGAAAGAGAGAGATTGAGAGAGAAAGTTAGAGAGGGAGAAAGAGAGACAGAGAAAGCGAGCGAGTTAGAGAGAGTGAGAGAGAGAAAGGGAAAGAAAGAGAAAGTAAGAGAGAAGGAGAGATAAAGAGGGAGAGTTAGAAAGAAAGAGAGAGAAAGAGAAAGAGAAAGAGAGAGATTTAGAAAGAGAAAGAGAGAGAAGGTTAGAGAGAGAGAGAAAGAGAGAGAGAAAGAGAGAGAGTTAAAAGAGAGATAAAGAGATAAAGTTAGAGAGATAAAGAGAGAGAAAGTTAGAGAGAGAAATAGAGAAAGAAAGAGAGAGAGAGAAAGAGAGAGAGAGAGAGAGAGATAGATAGAGAAAATGAGAAAATGAGAGAGAGAGAGTTTAAAGCAAATCCTAAAGATTAAATCCATAGAAACAAACAATCAAATCTGTTCCACATGAATCTCGCTGTATTGATTTCGCAAAACTATCAGCAGTGCTTGAACATTGCTACATGTGCCGCGGCACCTGATGCCTTTTGAGAGAATCACATGTTGAGAAAGCCATAAAGAAACGAATAAAAGACACGAATGAACAGCTGCAAAAAGTGAATGATTCACTGTTACTGTGCATAATAAAATCATAAAAAGGAGAACAGCTACCATTTTCAAAAGCTCCGTTCGTAGCGAGAAAAAGAATAATTATCATAAAAGGGAGATAACTCGCTTCCAATCTCTCCGCCACAATATTCTGGTCGCTCTATTAAGTGCCACAAAAACGTGGTGATTCCATTTCTGACTACTGGGCAAAATATAATGATCATGGCTAGATAAAGAAAGCTATTGCGTGTTAGGGTTTGTGGCCATATTGATTGCTTCCATTGAACAATGCTATCGATCTGTTAATAAACACAAGCAAACGTATTCACAAGAAAAGAGACGTTTTCGATACGGGACAAAATGGCCGAAAATATTTGTGAGGTATTTTGATGTTAATGGCTCAATATGTTCATCCTTGTCAGCAAGTACATTAATAATCTTTCTCCCGAAGCCGTGTAGGAGATACATTTATTCAAGTTTTTTTTTATATTTGCGAAGACAAAACCTGTCTATATTTCTGAGATTAGATATGGTAACTATTTTCACTATTTACATTGTTCGAACTGTTGTCCCCGTCTTTATTGTCATATTCACGACGTTTCGGCCGTTGTACATCCCAGCCTTCTTCAGGATCTGTCTATATTCCTGAAATGCGGTATTTTAACTATTTACACTGTTTACATTGTTTAGACTGTTGTCCTCATCTTTATTATCATATTAATGACGTTTCTACCGTTGTACATTCCAGCCTTCTTCAGGATCTGTCTATATTTCTGAGATGAGGTATTGCAACTATTTTCACGATTTGCAGTGTTCCGACTGTTGTCGTCATCTTTATTGTCATATTCACGACGTTTCGACCGTTGTACATCCCAGCCTTCTTCAGGAACTGTCTATATTTCTGAGATGAGGTATTGCAACTATTTTCACGATTTACAGTGTTCCGACTGTTGTCGTCATCTTTATTGTCATATTCACGACGTTTCGGCCGTTGTACATCCCAGCCTTCTTCAGGATCTGTCTATATTCCTGAAATGCGGTATTTTAACTATTTACACTGTTTACATTGTTTAGACTGTTGTCCTCATCTTTATTATCATATTAATGACGTTTCTACCGTTGTACATTCCAGCCTTCTTCAGGATCTGTCTATATTTCTGAGATGAGGTATTGCAACTATTTTCACGATTTACAGTGTTCCGACTGTTGTCGTCATCTTTATTGTCATATTCACGACGTTTCGACCGTTGTACATCCCAGCCTTCTTCAGGATCTGTCTATATTTCTGAGATGAGGTATTGTAACTATTTACCCTATTTACATTGTTCGGACTGTTGTCCTCATCTTTATTGCCATATTCACGATATTTCGGCCGTTGTACATTCAGGCCTTTTTCAGGATCTGTCTATATATCTGAGATGAGGTATTGTAACTATTTACACTATTTTTATTTTTCGGACTGTTGTCCTCAATCCAAGCCGCTACTGTTTCTTAATACCTCGCTTAGCTTCTGGAAAGCATTTTCGCTATCCCAGTGCGCATTCGGATTTTCGTGTCTCACTCATTGCCCAAATATTTAAATTGTTATACTTGCATGATGTTGATATTTAAAATTTATAATTTGCATGTTGAATTCTTCGTTTTTCTGACAATCACATATTACTTTTATGAAACATTCAAATAAAATTCTTTGCCTTACCATTCTCAGAGTCTAAATTAAGGAGTGTGAAGAATTTTCCTGATTATGCTAATTACATAATAAAAGAAGGGCTTAGAATAAGGAGGTTTTAGGAGCACTTATCGAAAAGACGAACAAAAATAAAAAAGTAGCTAGCTAAAGAAAAGATTAAATATTTCAAAACTCAAAGGGAGGCATGTTCAAAGCTTATTCTATTTAGAACTGTACGCGTTTAACTCATTTTAAAATAACTTTCGATTTGGGATTGAACAAAAATGTTTGCTCGCATCTTGCATTTTAGAGTTGAAAAAAGTCATCACGAACATCTTACGTTAGGCAGTAGCAAGTTCTCGAGTTAAGTGATAACAACTTGGGTCATATTTTTGACTAAATACCGAGATTTTATGGCTGTTAAAAATGGAAATACTCCCTACTTACCAAGGTTTTAACGGTACACACACACACACACATACATACATATATATATATATATAAATAAAAGTGAACATAGAAGTCAACACTTAGAGGCGACAGTCTGTTTCATGCTAGATGCAATCGTCAGGCAACTAGTGTTGTTATTTTTCTCGGCTATTTATATATAAGGGTCAGTGGTGCATTGTGGGTAGTCTATTTTGGCGGTTATTTTTACCAGAAGTCGTTTATTTGTTTATTTATTTATTTATTTATTTATGTCAAAATATTTTGCTTGTTTTGTTTAATTTTATTTTTTATCTTATGTATTTTTTTATTTTTTATTTTGATCGGTGTTTTTTATTAACGTAGTAAAAATTTGTTTATATAGCATATGTATATATATATATATATATATATATATATATATATATATATATATATATATATATATATATATATATATATATGTATATATATATATATATATATATCCATGTGAATGAGAACGATTAGAATCCGATTCCAGCGTTCGTAACATTCAGTTTAAAAGAGGGTCCAATACAAATGTAGAGCAATATTCTTTATTCTTTCATTTCTCGTGAAAAGACGGTGTATGTTGTTTTTAAATCTCAATAAATTGTCTACTCACCAGCTATTTACTAACGCCTGATGAGATGTGTTAATACGCATCAAAACATGATTTCATTCGTGTAGCGTTTTTATATGCTTTTGATGTTATAGCCAAAAATAAAACAAGGATATATATATTGTTGTGTCGTGGCACAATAGTAAAAAGAAGAAAATCAAGTCGAGGTTGGTTTAAGGAACAAGTGTATTTAACATCACAGATACAAAGGTAGGAAACGGGTACTACTCAGCTAGGCAGTTGTAGTACTGTTGCTGCTTACACCCCGGGTAGGTATTACTGGCACTATATATAGTGAGAACCGGTGTAATTCCCTTGTATTAGAAAGGCCGGTGCAACATATATATATATATATATACATATATATATATATATATATATATATATATATATACATATATATATATATATATATATATATATATATATATATATATATATATATATATATATATATCTACCAGAAGCTAGAGGAAGTATGAAGCTACCATCGCCAACAAGGAAAGTTGTTAACAGTTAAGAATGTGACAGAAAGACATCCATACATATATAAAGTTAGATATAAACATATATATATATATATATATATATATTTATATATATATATATTTTTATATATATATATATATACAGATATATATATATATATATATATATATATATATATATATATATATATATATATATATATATATATATATACAGATAAATATATATATTTATAAACATATATATATATATTATGAATTAACTGATTTAAAATAAGATTTCCTCGCTACACATTAATAACCATATTTTAAAAAACTGAAGCTAAAAACTTCAAATTTAATTATATAATTAATTTAAAAGCATTAGTTCTGTTTCATCTTCAAGCGAATTTTTTAGCTTCAGTTTTTGAAACATGGTTATCGCTGTGTAGCCAAGAAACCATATTTTAAATCAGTTAATTTATAATAATTATGCTTTGTAAATTTACATTGAGCACTATTTTGTAAAAATAAAAAATATCAATAAGAACACCGGATTATATATCTTACTGTTCTTTCATTCTTTCTTTATATATATATATATATATATATATATATATATATATATATGATAGGAAAATGAACAAGTAGGAAACGGATCTCGGTGTAATATGTTTCACTTTATTAAAGCTTCGTCAGAGATCAAAACAGAAATGCTAAAAAATGATACAATGCAAAGAGACATAGATTAATTGTTTGTTGTGTTTCCTTATTTCTTATTGGTTAGATTATGTGTCACGTGTAATGAAATAACAGTGTGTCAAACATTTTCGATGCTAAAGTGTGTAAAAGTTAGTAAGATGCAGTAGGATGTTTTGATTGAATAATTATCACGAGTAAGGAAGTAACAGATAATATACAAATAAATGTAAGAAAACAGTCTGGATGTTAAAGTATGTAAAGGTTAGTGAGACGCTGCGGGATATTTGGAATCATTTTTCATTAGAGTATATCCATTGATGTTTATGTATTTGGAACAGATAAGTTAGATTCATGAATAATGATTTTTCTAAGCCTGTCTTATAAGTGGCACAAGGCGGAAACATGGGGCACCCAGTGTGGCTTGAACTTACTACTCAGTCGTAATTGATCTAGCGAGAGTAGCCTTGCTAAGCATTACAACACGTCGAAATGCCCCCATATATATATATATATATATACACGCACACACCCAAAATAACCTCAGTTTTCGAACGTCTCACCTGTCGGTTTTCTAACAGAATATTCGAGATGAAAATACCTCGGTTATCAAACCAAATTTTGATTCTCCAACAACATTGCCGAACCGAGTTAACCCGAACGGAATCATTTCTGAGTCGACCGCCATGTTGTATACATTCGTGTGTTGTAGTGATTTTCCAAGCGAAGCTTAGATGTGACACAAGGCCGAAAGTATGGGTTACCCAGTGAGGATCGAACTCACTACTCAGTCGTAATTATGTGAGCGAGACAAGCTTGCAAACCATTACACCCCCTGGGGATCGTCTGCTGTATTGTGTTTTTCTTTTCCATTCTTATTGTATTTTTACCCTTTTTTTCTCTCCGTTAATCCTCAGTCATATCTCCAAAGAAAGCTAGCAGTGATACTGGTAAAGGAAAAGGAAAAGTTGATAGACAAACAATTGTTGATGATATTGTCTCTTCCTACTCAGTTTAGTATGGCAAAAAATCAACGATCTCTACTATTCTTAGAAATAAAGAGACGATCATGTCTTTCCTTTCTCTTTTCCAAACAATAACATCTCTTTTCTTCCCCTTCCACTAACGCCATCAACTCACCTACTTACAAGGACGGTAAAATTGAAGGGTTCCTCTATATTTTATCTGTTTAGTATTTTTTCTTTCTTAGATTTAATGATTTTCATTAGTTCAAGTACTGTTGTTAAAGTTTAAATAAGCAATCATCTTGGGACCAGGAACGAATTAATCCATTTTACATTTATTCTTATTGGAAAAATAGTTTCGGTTTACGAACATTTCGTTTTACGAACGGGCTTCAGGAAAGAATTAAATTCGTGAACCGAGGTTCGCTTGTATACTGTATATCACTATATAAAATATATTGTAGAATACGTATCTTGGCCCTGACTTGTATAAAAATACGTATGCTGGTGGCACACTGAATGATTTTAAAACCCTAAGTCAGCACATAGCAAAAGGTTGCCGAGACCTGGTCTAGGCAACGTAGTAAGGGATAGATGAAGGGAAGTGGAATGTAAAATATCATTGTTTTGACTGGAAGATATTTCACGGAGAGCCAGGTAATTAGCACGCAGTAGAAACATATTGAGGGCGCTTTTCATGTGCTCAGGTGCGCAGCAACCCTAAGACCACACCTGGTCAAGGGATTGATAACAATGGTGATTATGTTTACCCTGTTAACATGGTTTCGGCAGGGTTAGGGTTAGGGTTAGGGTTAGGGTTAGGGTCTTATAGAATACTAGCTAATAATAATAATATTTTTCAAGCTTTTTAGGATATTTTTTATAAAAGGAAAAATATAAATGTTTTATATAATAATTCTAAATAAATATTTTCTTTCTGTCTGAATTTCTGGAATCAGAGGTTATATTTGCATTATTTACAGATATTTATTTTTGTTCTTACAGAAATTGTGACAATTTGCATTATTTACAGATATTTATTTTTGTCCCTACAGAAATTGTGGCAATTTGCATTATTTACAGATATTTATTTATGTTCTTACAGATATTGTTTCCGAGTTGATAGGCTTATCCAGTCTTGAAAATAAATATTTGAAATCCAAGTTTCAAACTGTAAGTACTGGTTTCAGAGGGAAGGTACCACTGCCTTTGTTTAGCTTAGAATACTTCAGACTCAGATGGAAGCGTGTAAAGGGTTAAGAATATTAAAAAATTATTTCAAACTCTTACGTGGAAAGGATCGGCTTGATTAAAAAATCAAAATAAATCCATTTACAAAACACCATCACCAGCTGGAAATATACATTTATCTGAAGCCCAAAACTTTATCAGGTCCTTATTTCCAAAGAATATCTCAAATGAAAATACTTTAACCATATTTATACAAACATTATACAAGCATATATAAATGTATGTATGAACTTACACGAAATAAGTATGCTGGATAGAGCGACACAAACATAGCAATGAGAAAGTACGATTGGTTGATTTAATATAATCAGAAGAGTACAAATAAAGAAAAAGTCAAGTGATGAAACTTTCTTTCTCCGTGGCCGCTCTCCACGATAAGAAATCCATACTAATCTTTGCGCATATAGCAGTTTCTGTGTGCAGTGCGTATTTGCGCCCCTTTATAGAGCTACACGCATGCGTGAGCAATCAAGTCTCACTGAGCATGTCTGGTCATGTAGACATGTTCTCGCTTGCAACTTTCTTCTCTTTGTCCCACCCAGGCTTCTGATCAGTAATTGTTTCGATGGTACGGCAATCGTCATCTGAAGCTGAAGAAAGTATCTATTTGATCATTTTCGTCCCCGCTCTGATCTTTGCAAATTCATTGACGGGAAAGCGTTTCCCATACGGACATCCTATTCCTGATTAGTCAGCCGGTTATTTAGAGGAACGCCGTGTACGTTTGATAGACAAATTAAGACTTGACGCTTCAGCGATTCTGACGAACGTAACAAGATTGGCTGCTGAATGTTAAATCTCCAAGAAGGGAATGCCACGAAATTTCCCCCGGGTGAAGTGGATGTGAGAATTCAGATCAAAGTTATTGTAAGTGGGATATCTTAATACTACAGCAGCAGCAACAAAAACGAATTCTATATCAATATTAATAATTTGTAGTGTTTAGTGTTTAGCAGATGCGTTTTCTTGTCGTTAAAGATTACCTAATCATCAAATGTATTTTTCTTGGGATATAGGGATGGATAAGGGATTAATTTGACAAAACAGCATATTTCTCGAAACGTATCTCTCTTCTCTAAAAAGATGGTTCCCTTAACAATAAAGAGTGTTTCATTAACATAATGACAGCTATAAAGCCATATTCAAAGCTGTTCTCTGTAGAATATTTTCTGTAAAATCTGGCTGCTTTTCTATGGCCACTGCTACAAACGGTATTAATATTCTATCGACTTGGGGTGTCTTTATTTTCGTTGGAGTTAAGTAGATATTATCTTGTTAGCATTAATCTTCTTTGGTAAAAATATGTTCTCTCCAAACAAATATCTAATCCATTCTAATATACAAGGATACAACAAAAAGTATAATTTACCAACCACCATAAGCTTATAATTCGATTAAAAATCCAAAAGGTCCTCTTGCTCTAATCTTTTATAAAGATTTCTGTTGATATAATATACTCTATAAAATACATATAAGTCTTCAATTAATAACGAAATCATGGAAATCTAACGATCAACTTTGTCATGGCAGACTGAGCTGCCAATGATCCAAATAAGATTTTTAATAAATCATATACAACCCCATATATATATATATATATATATATATATATATATATATATATATATATATATATATATATATATATATATATTTAAATAAAAACAGATTGCTTTAAGGTTCCATATAATAAATTATTTCACCACAGCCCTTTTAAAGGACAGTGGATCATCAGATTTATTTCCTAATGTTGAAATGAAAAAATGAAAATAAATTTACACATTTATGACGGGCAATAATAAGGAAACTCACGAAGTGGGGGCAGTGTAGGGGGGTAGAGAGACAGCATTGAGTTAGATGTAGCATTTCTATTGTTTCAAATTAAAATTTTCGTAAACTATATATATATATATATATATATATATATATATATATATATATATGTAAAAGTGAACATTGGAGTCAACACTTAGAGGCGACAGACTGTTTCATGCTAGACGCAATCATCAGGCCACGATTGCGTCTAGCATAAAACAGACTGTGGCTTCTAAGTGTTGACTTCAATGTTCACTTTTATTTTTACACACGCTCTGTCCCTGATATTGAGCACTTTATCCCATAAAGATAGCACACCTTTAGAGTATATTTCTTTATATATATATATATATATATATATATATATATAGGAGACACAGCTCGTGTCGCTACTTAAGTTTCACGCTTTCGCCATCTTCAGGCGACTAGAACGCCATTTGTTTGTCTAGCGACTAGTATATTCTTTGCTCTATCGGGAGAGCCTAGGTGTTGACTATTGCTATTTACTGTTTCCGTAGGTATTGGCATTTTCTTTTTTAGTTTAGCATTTCTTTTTTCTTGTCTAAGGTATTTCTTGCTTTTATCTTTTTAGACATTTTGGCAGGTAGTCTGTAGTCGCACCAATATTTTGCATATATTATTATTATTATTATTATTATTATTGTTATTGCTGGCCACTCGTATTCGAGGATTTCCTCGCTGATCCCTATTGAAGACGCTTGCTCAGGCACATTCTGTGTTTGTTCAACACCCACAGAGCACATCTGCGGTTTATACTGTAACCATACTGAGCAGACCTTAGTTACAGTTTCTGGGAGAGAAGCGTGATCAACATTTTGAACAAGGCCTACACGCTTACTACCTAATTGATTATGGTTATCCGGAACTTTCCAAAGGTGCCGCACGCTGGGGACACCCTCTCCAGACTGATAAAATAAACAGAAGTAAACATAACAGCAATTTTTATTTACAAATAACTCGCCTCGAAAAACAACTGATAATGCACCAAGCCAATATTATGATCAAATTCGATAAAACTATAACTGTGAGCATGATTTGTAAATAAAAATAGCTGTTCTGTTTACTTATTTTTAATAAAAATATTATTTTATTTTCAGGTTATAAAAATGCGTATCGATAATTCTACGCTCCGGAATAATCATTTAAAAATGTTATTGTTGAATTGTTATGTTTCTTTTTTCATAATAAATATTGTTTAAAAAAACGCCTGATAATTATGCACCAACCAATATAATCTCCCAGAATCAGATAGGCTTATTATATGTTCATTTGAAAATGCTAAATGAAATCTCAAAAGATGATCCTTTCGAAAAGTGAGCTTTCGACATTGATATGCGTGTAAGCCTGAACACTACAGGGCGCTTTTAGTCAAGTTTCAACAATGGCGACGAGGATGAGATCATTGTTGAAACTTGACTGATGCATGGAATAATAATGCAAACACAAAATGTAGTTAGAATAAAATGTATTGAAACAAGAAAGTGTACACAATATTTACATATAGTCTTTTGTATATTCCTGGGAAGACCGTTCCTGGAGAATGTGGTGACTAAGTCGCAGTCGGCAGAGTCTCTAGTTGGATCTCTTGATTTGCCTCCCTGTCTTCCGGTACCAACCATATTTATATCGTCGGTACTCCGCTATGCAAATTAGGTGGATCCTACCACAACAATTTTAGAAATTAATTCTTGTGTTTACAACCGCCAAACGCTTTTAATTGTTCTATCAGGAAAAAAAAAAGCTCAACTGCGAATAGAGTTTTTAATAGCATTCTTCCTAAAGTAAAGAAAGAAATAATATGAAATAGAAAAATCTGGATACACAAGGTGGGGGGGGGGCTCATTTTCGTATTAACGAAGATTGTTAGGATAAATTTGTGTTGTTTCCCATATATATCAAGTATCGTACTTTGCTTTCCATATTTCTTTTTTAAGCATTTCACCCCAAGCAAGGCGGGAATGCCGCTAGCAAGCAAGGGGTCCCAGAGGGTAGAGAACAAGAGTAAAGAGGCGTGTTTGGGGAGAGGATAAAGAGAAGGACGGGGAACAAGATCAAGGTCTCAGAAGATATCGATTGACATTACATTTGAATATATATATATATATATATATATATATATATATATATATATATATATATATATATATATATATATGTAGCGGATACATGTATTGGATAGCGGCTCAGGTTGAGAAATCGGAGAGCCGAGTTCGAATTCTAGTCGAAGCCATTATATTAACTTACGTGCTAATACCCGTGGGAAAGGTATTAATCCTCTTCTTCTCCCGCCATATATGGGTAAATAGCAGGACAGACTGGATTCTATAGCCTTGGATAGCAACTGGTCTAGGGAAACTTCTGAATTCAAAACCTGCGGAGGGTCGTTTGGGGACCTTGTGGCACGTAGTGCACCAGGTCTCACTATTTGAAAAAAAAAGTGTGGTTGGTTCTACACAAAGCCTTCAGGACTATAATCAAATCATATGTGTTTGTGTCTCGCTGGAACCTTGACTTGTATATATATAAATAGTTGGGAATAAAAACACAAAGCACATGGCCTGATTATTGCGTTTACTATGAAACAGACTGTCGCATCTGGGTGTCGATTCAATGTCCACTTTTTTGTCCTGATATTGAGTACTTTTAACACATAAACATAGCATACCTTGAAAGAATATTTCATCATATATATATATATATATATATATATATATATATATATATATATATATATATATATATATATATATATATATATATATATATATATATATATATATATATATATATGTATATATATATGACAATGCGACCCGGGTTCGAATCTCACCATGGGCGATTTGTCAATTTCACTCACAAGGCTTGGGTTAACCCGTGGTATGGTTTTCAGCCACTTTCCAAAAGTGCCGCACACTAGGATCGCCCCCTCCAGACCGATAACATCAGGAATCAGTATCGTTCGGTTGGCAAGGTGTATAAGTTTATAAGCAGTAAATTCGACCTTGCCAACCGGACGATCCTCGGTGGCCGAATCGGTTAAAAAGGCACGTCAGTCTATATGGCGGTTCCGTATAGGATACAGGTTCGAATCCTGTCTGAGGACGTATATTTTCTATGAAGATTTCTCGGACATTCTGGCCGGTAAATGTTATTTAATACTGTTCATTATAAATACTTAAAATACTTGTATCTATAAATACTTGTATCTATAAAAAGAATGTTAAACATAAAAATGTCTTTAAATATATATATATCAGATATTACTTAATAAGCTTGTGAGAGTGATACTATTTATCCGAAACTAAATTCATAATTTTTATCGAGGTCGCGAGCATATAACAAAAACATTCACATAAAAAAATGCTGGTTTGGAATCGAAGAAACGTGACAATCTCATTTGTTGTCAGCGTTGAACTCGATTTTATACGTGACACCGGGGACTGCAGAATGTGATGCATTTATCTGCTGTTGCAGTCTTTTATTGCTACACAAAGACATACTTTCATTTCTCGCCTTCCTTCCTTCCTCTCATACCTCCCTCCCTTCTTTCCTGTCTTCCTTCCTTCCTTCCTCTCATACCCCCTTCCTTCCTTCCTTCCTTCCTTCCTCTCATACCTCCCTCCCTTCCTTCCTTCCTTCCTTCCTTCCTTCCTTCCTTCCTCTCATACCTCCCTCCCTTCCTTCCTTCCTCCCTCCCTTCCTTCCTTCCTTCCTTCCTTCCTTCCTTCCTTCCTTCCTTCCTTCCTTCCTTCCTTCCTCTCATACCTCCCTCCCTTCCTTCCTTCCTTCCTTCCTTCCTTCCTTCCTTCCTTCCTCTCATACCTCCCTTTCTTCCTTCCTTCCTTCCTTCCTTCTTTTAAGAGACTTGCTTTCAGTTAATCTCCTTTGTAAGCCAATAACTCAAGGTCGCATTGTCATCATACAAGTGGTGTGGAAACTCAATGACTCAAATAATAATAATACTCTGTCACTAGATGTCGCTGCAGACGAGAGTTTGTAATAGAAAGAATGCGAAAAGGGAGATAAATATGAAGACCTCACGAGAGGAGATAAAAATGTGGAATATGAAGCGATACTTTCATCTCGATAGAGAAAGAAGAGGTACTCAAGAGGTGGAATGGATACATCGGGGAACTCTTCCATGATAACGGAACAGAAAAAAAAAACTTGAAAGGATCCGTAATATTAAAATCCAAGAGTTAGATCAGTACTGGCCAAGACGAAGAGGAACAAAGCTGGAGGAAGAGAGGACATTCTCATTGAAATTCTGACAACATTGGGATCCTTGTCATTTTGCTTTCCCTAAAGCTAAAATCACTTTTGAGAAGGAGGTCTTAGAGGACCTTGCAGACTATTTTATTGCCTAAAGGAGATACTCGAATAAGCTATTTTTCGTTAATCTTCAGTTATTACATCTATTCGTACAGACTTCATATATATATAGATTGATTACTAGATAGATACATAGGGTTATGGATGATATCAGATTACTGTAGAGCAGAAACCACATTTTTTTTCTTTTCATGCAAAAAAGGGTTAAAAATAATGGAAGCCTTATTAATAAAAACAAAAAACCAACACTTAATAATATTAACTATAAACATGGACACAATATCTTGACTGTGTTTTGAAAAATAAAAACATTTTATAAAACATACATGCAACAAACTATTTCTTATTTAACAGTTAAAATATTTAATCTTTGAAAATGGCTAAATGTATAGCCGAAAGCACTTGGATAAAAAGAATATTCGGACAATTTTTTATATAATTTATCATCTGAAAAGAAAAAAATATTAGATCGCATGAGAGATTGTATAAAAAACTAAATAAAAGCACCTTGTCTGTTGTATTCAATGAATTATTATATAGTGGTGAAGGTTTCGTGCAGGACCATCCAGACTTTTTGAACGGCCGAATACAGAGACCTGGTGCACTAACTGCCACAAAGTCCCCAAACGACCATCCGCAGGTTTAGAATTCAGAGTTGACCTTCTCCTAGACCAGTTGCCATCCAAGGCTATAGAACCTAGTCTGTCCTGCTATTTACCCATAGCTGGAGGGAGAAGAAGAGAATTCACGGCTTTCCCAAGGGTATCAGCACGTAAGTGAATGCAATGGATTCGACTGGAATTCGAACTCGACTCTCCGATTCCTCAATTCAAGCCCTTATCCATTACTCCTATTGCTAACTCTGTCTGTCTGTCTGTCTGTCTGTCTGTCTGTCTCTCTCTCTCTCTCTCTCTCTCTCTCTCTCTCTATATATATATATATATATATATGTTTTGATGAATATGAAGGACAAGGGATATTTTGTAAAGTTTTTGCAAATATTTTGTAAAGAGTTTTATTTAGGTTTTCTTGTGTCCTTACATCTATCGAGCGTATTTGGTTATTAAAAAATAAAACGTTTTTACATTAGTGCATTAAGTATCTTGTTTTCCCCAAAATATCGTGCTAATAACTTTAACACAGGCCTAATATAAATAAAGATGCAAGGTTTGAATGGTTGGTATAACCCCCTATTGTGTTGCGTCGTTAAAAGTCGAGATAGAATCATGTTTGACCATCTATTCGGTGCTAGTATATATGGGCGTGTTGAAACGTGAGTAGTGTGTGTTTCTTGGGTAATGGCATTCAGAAGTAGCGTTAGTCACGAGCATTTCGCCAGAGAATCAGTGAAAGCCATTTTGTTACACGATGTTACTCAATCAAGATATGCACAAAATATTGTGTGGAATGAGAATGCATCTTTTGCATCTCAACAATGCAAGGCTACAATTGCAGTCATCTGCTCAGAGTTGTCCGTTTTTGCAAACAGTTCTGATTCGGCACCATGCAAGATTTGGTTGAGACGTTGACGTTAAAGGTGTTGTGAACATTTGGAATAAAAGTGACCGAAACTTTCTACATAGAAAGAAAATATATAAAACGCTGAAAAGATATGTAGCGAAAATATTGAAAAATAAATTTGCACTATTGAAAAGAAAATTATTTGTATATTCGTTTCTTTATTCTGTTTAGTCTAACGCTTGTTTTATAGTATTGGAAACGCAGACGACACTACTATTTACACGTGTCTCAATAGTAAATCCGGCATTGCTGACAAAGATAACGTGGCCATTGGTCTCGAAAAGGACCTCTAATTTGGGGCAGGAAAATGGCTTGCAAACTTTAATGCCTCCAAAACGAAACTGCTCTCATTTACTCACCATAGAGATCCCCCACGTCTCCTATCAGAATGGCTGATGCCCCACTCCACGAGAGCGTCTCTCTGCGCCTGCCTTGTCTCACGCTTTCCACTGATTTGAGGTAGAACAACTACATTGAATCAATGTAAGGTTTTTCTCGCCTGGATCCATCCTTCAAATCTACAAATCTATCATTCGTCCTTACATTGAATATATGGTCTGGTACCCCCGTTGTTCGTCACGAGGTCTTGGACAAAATCCAAAGACGGATATGCAATGTGATAGGCCTTAATCTGGAATAACGTCTACAGTCACTTTCTCACAGACATGTTCTGGCTTCTTTTATATTGTTATATTTATGGCAATTGCTTTGACTTTCACTGGTACCCCAACTGCATAAATTTAAGAGTGCTACTAGTTTAGCAGCTCGGTCCCACCCTTTCACTGTAGAAACATTTAAATGTAACCAGCTCTTCTACTCCAACAGCTGCTTTTCTCGCACTTCCCGACAGTGGACCTCCCTTCCTCTTACTTGCTTACCTGATTACTATATTTAAATACTCAAATGTAATGTCGTTCGACATCTTGATCCACGTCCTTCTCTATTTTATTTCCTCAAACACCCCTCTTTACTCTTGCTCTCACTCTCTGAAACCCCTTGTGCTAGTAATTTCCAGTCCTGACTAAGACAAGGACCCCTCTTGGCACCTATGTTATTCTCTCTGTATCTCTCTTCCCTGATGGTTCTAATCTTCAAATATTCAAATGTAATGTCAATCGACATCTTCTGATGCCTTGATCCTGATCCCCCTCCTTCTCTATATCCTTTCCTCAAACACCCCTCTTTACTCTTGCTCTTACTCTCTGTAACCCCTTGCGTGTTAGTGGCACTCCTGTCTTGCTTGGGGTGTAATGTTTTTAAAAAATTCATATTGTGTTTGATAAAAAGAAATCCGAATCTAATTCACTGGTATCTGTTTCGTCTTCTGTGAGGATTCCATCTCATGACGAATTACCGATTCTTGTGAATTCATGGTATCAACTTAATAACATCACCTGGGAATTAATTTCTCATAAACTACTAATTATAAGAAAAGCGTATAGCTTCTGATTTTTTTTTACACGAAATATAATCAGAAAAACGTGAATGAATTATGTTTAGGAGATGGACGTGTCGAGGAAATAGTCATTTCCTTGTAATATAGATTCATACATTTGAAAATATTAATGCCAAGATGATCTCGTAAATAATGAAGGTTCCGGGAGAGTCCAGGAAAAGTAATATGGCCGATATTAATTCGTTCACTTTAAAGAGATAGCTTCATAGAAAGACGATAAAAATCTAACAACACGGAGAGATAATTAGGTAGATAGAGATATATGATAACACGGATAATAAAAAAAAAAAAAAAATGTATAATTAGAATAAATGACAAAATAGCAATATTTTCCTATAATCAGACATTTAAAAATATGATCATCGGCTAGTAAAAAATGTATTATAATTTTCCAACTAACCATACAGTCACCTAACAATACACAGCGACTGGGGATTTGTAAGGGGGTCGTAATTTGAGACAATCGAAATTTGATAATTCCAATGACAATCATCAACTCATTGAATTCATTAAAGAGAGAAAAGAAACGACAACGATTCATTCAGGACGATCAGAAAATTGTCTTTCTTGCGACACTGTCATATATATTCAGGCACAGAGAAAGCCATGTCAAACCGAATGAATAGACAAACACTTAGAGCTGTGGTTCCCACAGGTTTTGTTTCCTAGGCCGCATTTTCGGAATGAAAATTTAGCTTGCGTCTCATTAAATTTTATGTGATAAAATGTACATTTAAAATTAAAAAAAGAGCATTAAAGGGAGATAACCGCGGATTCGAAGTCAGAACATTATCATTGATAACTCTCTCCTCCAATTTGTGAACCCTTGTTTACGATATTATTTGATATAATGCAAAAATATCACACTGATAAAATCGGTCAATAATTATTTATAACGATTTATACAGGGACTCATGCATGCAATTACAAGGAATCAATAATAATATTTTCAATTTTGAGATCATATTTATTTTTGGCATATGAAGTTTTTGAAACTTATTCTAAATCACTGTGCCATGTGTCCTTGAGGACACATGGCACAGTGGATAAAGGATTGGTTAAATCCAGTGACAAGAGCCAAAGAGTGTGCGTTCAATACCCGGTTAAGGCAGTGGAGAACTTTCAGAGGGAAAAATTAACAGTAGATAACTGATAACTGACATCCATTAAACATTGCACGTGGAACTAGATCAGTCTAACCCAGTGAGCGAAATAAAGGGTTCAGTTCGACATTCGAAGAAGAAGGCCGGAGTGTAAAACGGCCGAATAATAAATATGGCCGTTGTAATAAATATGGCGACAAAGATGAGGACAATAGTCCGAATAATGTAAATAGTGTACATAATACCTTATCTCAGAAATATAGACAGGTACTGAAAGGCCGAAACGTTGTAATAAATATGGCGACAAAGATGAGGACAATAGTCCGAATAATGTAAATAGTGTACATAATACCTCATCTCAGAAATATAGACAGATACTGCAAGGCCGAAACGTTGTAAATAATATGGCGACAAAGATGAGAACAATAGTCCGAATAATGTAAATAATGTACATAATACCTCATCTCAGAAATATAGACAGATACTGAAAGGCCGAAACGTTGTAATAAATATGGCGACAAAGATGAGGAAAATAGTCCGAATAATGTAAATATTTACATAATACCTCATCTCAGAAATATAGAAAGCTATTCTTCTATATCTTTGATTGTTTCTCAATCACACCACCCCACCTGGTATCTTCTTCCGCTGCACCTATGAGAGGTGCCGCGCCGTTTGGGAACCACTGTCTTAGAGGTTTCGCTGAGATGTGTCTGCGATTGTAAGCAATGACCAAGCCCAACTAAAAGCAAGAACTTTGAATTTTAATATATACAGAGGGAATGTCCTTCTCAAACACAATCTTTTTACCAACCATTCGGTTTTGTATTAGACTAAACTACACAAAGTAAACATCTTTAACAAATGTCCTATTTCTTGAAATGCTTCCTGATACAAAAAGTCACACACAAAGCTCCATTTCACAAGAATTTCCTGGTAGGTGTAACGATTGTCTTTCGTCTATAAGAATAGAATCCCAGTGATAGAACTGTGGCCAGGTCAATTGGTAATGGAGTTTTGAGTGATTGATTTTTTATTGTATTTTACATCTCATCAACTCTTTGTGGGTTATTTAAAACCGAAATATATTTATAATTTTAGGAGGTTGCTTACCGTACCCGGTGTTTCGTAGCGTTCCCCATCAATGTACTGCACGGGCTTGACGTTGGTGTTTTGACCATAGGCTTGGTGATAGAGAGCAGAGACAGAGGCTTTTGTATTTTGGAGGGATTGGCGAGATATAGCAATCTCATAAGGCATTCAAAACATTTCGCTAACCCTATGGCATACATTCATTTCTGACCGATTAGTATCCAACTAGTATAATTAGTTCGATAAAATAAATTGCAGGGCTTTGATATAAATTAGTAGTTCATCAGAGGAGGCCATACTGCATTTTCATTAACAAATTCTTCCTCAGTGATTATTTATATGGAATTAAGTGGCCAATGGGTCAGTGTGTATGGCGATCACATTAATCATCACAACAGGACGGACAATTTTTAAAATCTCATATGGGGTTTCGGTAAAAATATCAAATTATCCAGGTTATGTTAATCCCTCTACTAAAGCTCAGATGTGGCCCCTACGTCTCATGATTATCCAAATCCTAAATCGTCATTAAAAGGGAATTTTTCAGACGATGGCGAACGACATGTAAATGCTGATGGAGATCCCGAAAAAAGAATCAGCAGAGATTATTTTGTTAAGGAATGCTGGGATACGCGTATGAAATGTCCCAAGGAGAATATTTTGTAAGTTCTAAGACACCATTGCACTATATAAGTATTTTCGTTAATAATAATTAATTGGATCGTTTCAGTTTATATAACCTATATATTTAAATTCACTAGTAGAGACGTACAATGAACTATCATTGATGTCAGATTACTTCAGATCAATACTCAGAGATAATTATGTGAAATATATATATATATATATATATATATATATATATATATATATATATATATATATATATAGAGAGAGAGAGAGAGAGAGAGAGAGAGATGTGTACATAGAAGTCAACACTTAGAGGCGATAGGTTGTTTCATGCTGGACGCAATCATCAGGCATCTGAGCGTTGACTTCACTTTTATATCTATATTTACATACGATCTATCTATGATATTGAGCGCTTTATCCCATAAATATAGAACACCTTAAAACTATATTTCTTCATATATATATATATATTCGGACAGATTTTATATAATTTATCCTCTGAAAAGAAAAACTTTATTAGATCGCACGAGAAATTATATAAAAAACTAAATAAAAGCACCTTGTCAGTCGTTTTTAATGAAATGTGCATGAAAGAAGGATTGCTGCCTAAATACACAAATATATATATATATATATTATATATATATATATATATATATATATATATATATATATATATATATATATAGAGAGAGAGAGAGAGAGAGAGAGACAATTTATACAAAGAATTAAATAGCAATGCTAATGTGTTTAATAGCGAAATCACTTCGCTAACAAGACTTAGTGAGACATTAACGTACTATCAATTACTTGGATAATATGTCAAGTACTTTCAACAATTTCAAATGGTCATCCTCAGGGCGCAATTTCCCATACATAGGCAAACACTAAGACGAAATATATGTAGACCGAAAGATTTTTTTTTTAATTATTCTATTCATTGACAGTTGGAGCGCGCGGTGCTGCGACGCTAGAGTTCTTGTTCAAATCGGTCAGTTGAGAATTTTGTTTGAATTTTGAAAAGTTGTAAACCCAAGAAATTTTCTTTTATATATATTTATCTGTAAAAGTGAAATGGACTTTAGGATAATCCAATTAGTAGAGTAAAAATGTCTTAGTAGTTTTCCACAAAATTTAAGATTCTGATTATTACTGTTCTGCGGATCTGATGTAAATATATCAGAGTGTGCAGCCTATATAGAAACAATTTATACAATGAATTAAATAGCTATGTTAATCTAACTACATCTCGAATGTAAGGATCTTATTATTCAAGGAATTGATAGTAAGTTAATGTCTCGTTAAGTCTTGCTAGCGAAGTGATTTCGCCATTAATCACATTAAAATTGATATTTAATTCTTTCAATAAATTGTTTCTTTATGATATAAAATATAAGCTGTACACTCTACTATATATATATATATATATATATATATATATATATATATATATATATATATATATATATATATCCTGAATATCGAGAAAGAGAGACTGAGGTTCCGTGTGAACACAGAAAGTCAGAAAGTAAAGAATTGTCTCTTTTCCCAGAGAAAAGTAGCACTAGTTTAGACTACAATTCATTCTCAGTTCTTCAAACAACATACGTTCCAACCAGCCTCCCCTGACGATAGGAAGGATGGCAACTGTTACCTCTTAGCAGGAGTATAGTCATTAATTCTACGGTGCCTGTAACGCCTTCTAAATGTCTAGAGAATTTCTGTCAGGAAGCCAACTTCATATCAAAGACAGACTTTGGCGTTTGGCTGATGGAAGTGGCTGTCAGCTAATTTTGGCAAAATTAATTCCTTTTCCTTTGATCTCTGCCGCCGCAAGCCAACTTGAAACATCGATAAGTGTCCCGCGCACTAAAGGCGACCGCATACGGACATCTTCATCCAAATGGCCTTCCACTGTCATCTTCACTTCAACTTGCTTTAATGTCAACCAAAAGCAACAAGACATTTTATAAGAGTGCTTGATAACTGTGAGAGTAGGGAAGCGGAAAGTAGTTTACATCTGAATGGTCATGTTGTTCAAGTGTGACTCGTTCACCATAACACGAAAAAGAAGCGAAATATTTAAGAGCCAGCGGCAGAAAGGATGGTAGATAACGAACAGAATTCCAAGTGGTAATCTATTCTTAACACATTATATCCTAGGCTGGTGGCAATATTTGGGCTGACCTCTGCACATAGTTGTCGTAAAGGTCAGTAACGAATTAGTCATTAGTCGTAAAATGAAGAAGAAAAATACGAAAATAGTTCGAATTCAGCTTGACATAGAGATATTGTTATCGCAATGACGCTGTTGGGAATATAATGAATCCAAATTTCCTTGCTCTTTGTCCCATCGCCAATCATCTTCAACAGTTGTGTCTCAGTGGCAGTCTGATGGC
>OZ038496.1:5290984-5333484 GCA_964036315.1 Acanthosepion esculentum
GTATGCTCCGGCCTTCTTCAGGTGGTTGGAATGTCGAACTGAACCCTTTATTTCGCTCGCTGGTGTAGACTGTTCTAGTTCCACGTGCCATGTGTAACGGATGTCAGTTATCTCCTGTTAATTCCCCTCTCCAAGTTCTCCACTGCCTTAACCAGGTATTGAACTCACACTCTTCGGGTCCTGTCACTGGATCTAACTAACGCCTTTCTCCACTGTGCCATGTGTCCTGTGGGCGAAATAAAGGGTTCAGTTCGACATTCCAACCACCCGAAAAAGGCCGGAGCGTACAACGGCCGAAACGTTGTGATAAACATGGAGACATAGATGAGGACAATAGTCCGAATAATGTAAATATTGAACCAGCCGCATGTCTTAGATATATTTCTGTTTCTTTGAGTCTCTTCTTCATTTTTGAGAACATTGTCCAGCATTCACTGCCATATAGGAAGACAGATATCACATAACAGTTCAGTACTCTTTGTTCCTTGTTTCCAACGAAACTTTCCTGTCTCTTAATACCTTGCTTAACTTTTGAAAAACATCTTTGGTCATCGCAATACGTCTTCGGATCTTAGTGTCACACTTTCCGTTAGCTTTTAGAACACTTCCCAGATATTTAAATTTCTGCAGCTGCTTGATTTTAGTATCCCCTACCTGTAAATTGTATTTTGGGTTCATCTTTTTTCTGATGATCTTGCATTCTGTTTTCTTGTAGTTTATGCTTGGATTCCTTTAATAGGATATTAATGAGATTTGGGTTTGTCTAAATGTTTCAAATTTCAATTCTAATGTTTGACAGCAATTCGCAGGTGTCTGAATCTTGAACCGCTTCTTCTCAAATGGATGATGGAACAAAAATAGCCAGTGTTTGCTAGTTCGCCTTTACATGAGAGACATATCAGTTTACTGCTACGATATGAGACGGTCAGTGTTCCACTTGTATTCCACATTCCTCCGCTCCACTGTAGGTGTCATATCATCTCGACCGCTCATCGCGGAACTTCTCATTTAGTCGGAACGGATTGTTCCTATAAGAATCGGACCCACCTACCGATCAGAAATGATGCATTAGTAACATTTCATCACTAATTTATTCGTCACATGACCTTGGCTACTCCATTGGCTGTTTGATAAACAACTTCCGCGGAAACTCATTTTCCTACAAAACCGCATGTGAATTTGCTAAACATTGATTTTGGTCAATTGTCTTCCCTTTCGAAAGCCATTTTCTTCGAAATTATTCTGCTTATAAAAATCTCACCCATCTTACAGTGAGATCCTTAGCTAAATGTCTTATCCAGAATGGTTTTTATAGATAAATAAGTAATTTATTACTTGCCATCATTCTCCCCCGACTTTACAATACCCACTTATACAAAATTACTAAGCTATCCCCGACTTAATATTCAGGTCCGATTAGTTTAGAACCTCTCAATATGACTAATTTCTAGAAATTAATTAACGTTTTTTTTATTTTATTTCTAATAACCATTAAACGCGGCCAAGCCGACTAACACCTCCCCGGACTATATTCCATATAAACCGGGTCTTTTTATATTTACCCGGTATCAATTCATTTTGGGGATCTATTTGGTTGTCACACACGAGTCGGTTTTAATTCATCTCTTCACAAAAGATGTCTATTTAAAAGAAAAGACGAGATAAAAAGGTGAATAATTAAATAAAAATGAAGAGAAAAAAAAGAGATGATGAAGGAGAAGGATGAGAGGGAAGAACAAGGAAGAGAAAAGGAAAGAATGGAAAGAAAATGCAAGGAAATTAAGAGAGAAACGACGAAAAAAGGGACATGAGAAAGGAATTGAAGACGGAGAAAATGAAGAGAGAAGAGAAAAGAAATAATGAAAAATAAGTGAATCGGGAAGAAGATGGCAAGAGAAAGAGAGAATGAAAACAATCAAAAGGGGAAGGAAATAGAGAAAAGAAAAGCAAAGGAGAAAGTTCGAAGAGCAAGGGAAAAATGAGCAAGGGGGAAAATAGTGGAAAGAGACAAAGCAAAGAGGAGGAGAAAAGGAAGTGAAAAAAAGAAAAGCGGGAAGAGGAAAAGGAATAGGAAGGAGGAGGAGGAGAAAAGGAAGTGAGACGAAAGGGAATAAAAGGAAAAGGGTAGGAGAAAAAAAAGAAAAGTAATAGGAAGTAATTAATAGGATTAACATGACAGAGACACACGAGATTGATCATTATAACATTACACACCTCGATTGAGACGTGGAGCGATCATGGCTACTTATTTAATTAGCTACAGGCTCTCGATTCTAGTTCAAAATTATAGTGAAAGAATTTATTTAAGTTCCTAACCATGGACAGGAAACAGCATAACATTTAGTATGACTTGTCTCTCATTCAGAAAAAAAAAACACATTTAGGTTAATACGCAAAGAAACGCCATTACAGAAAAGTATAAAATAACAGCAACTGTTAATGATTTTATTTTATAACTAAAAAAAGAAAAAAGAAATGTTGACCATGTTCACTATAGTCTATGAATATAGAATCCAGCGCAGTACGTAATCTGGTCAATGAAACAACGTTAAAGATTAACACTCACGGGACAGACACTCTACTGGATCTGACTGTATCGCCAATAGCAGCAGCAGTTGTTCCGTAATTCTTCAGTCTTCGATATCAAAGGCTGGCAGTGAATATTCCGGAAAAAAAAACATGGCCGCTTTTATTGAATATACACATTTTATTAAATATTCTGAGCCTTCTGATTGGTTAACACTTCTATTGGTGAACTATAAAATGAGTTTGCTCATTTTGGCCGGCTCACTAGTTTACCAGGGTACCCCAAAACCACAACACTTGTGCTGTTAGGCGTCACGGGAAGGCACAGACATCTGTCAGCGGCAAGGCAAGTGACCTGGAGAAGAGATATCTCGTTTGCTCTGAGAGTGTCGTTCCAGCGTCTTCTTGCTCTGCCTCTCGCTCTCCAGCTAGAGTACCTGAGGATGTATGCTTGTAGGTTAGTTGATAGGCATCCGAGTAAGGTGTCCGAACGAACTGATCGTCTGTCTTTTGATGTGTTGTATGATAGGTATTGCTCCTACCACATCTCTTATTGCCTCATTCTTGATCTTGTCTTGCCTGGCCTTGTTCACTGCTTTCCTCAGGTATTTCATCTCACAAGTGATCAGTTTCCTTTCAAGGGTTTTTGTTAGGAGCCATGTCTGGCACTGGTATGTCAGCGTTGGTAGGAAAATGGCGTTGGTGAGATTTGCCTAAATACTCATTGAAATGTTATGATATTTTAGAAGAGGAGCAAGTTGGTAACTGACTGCGTTGGCTTCTCTAACAGACTCGTGAATATTTGGCATCAGAGATGCAAATAAGATCACCAACTACATTCAAGTGTACGCACCATGTAATGACTCTTACACTGAAGAAAAAAAAGGCGCCTTCTTTGAAGAACTCTCAGACACCATCAACTGCATCCCAGACAAAAACCTGTACGTCATGGGAGACTTTAACGGGAGAGTCGGCGAGAGAAGCGCATCGTGGACAAAACACCTGGGTCCATACAGGGACCATGGAACAGCTTGCAACTACAACGGCAACCATGTAGCGAAAGAAGAGACTTTAGGCAAGAGAAGTGTGGTTCTACAGAAGGATGATGAGGATGCCATGGACGGAGCAAGTGTCTAATGAGGATGTCTTGCGGAAAGTGGAAACAAAAAGGAAACTTGTACTTAGCATCAAGAAGAGACAGTTGACATTTCTAGGGCACATAATGAGGAAAGTGGGATTAGAAAATTTGATACTCACAGGACAGACTGAAGGCAAGCGGAACAGGGGAATACAAGACATAACATAGTGAGTTTGAGAACAAGGTTTAGGAGAAATACCAAAAGACAGAATTTATTAAGAGCTACAAAGGTCAGGAAATTGAGGAGAGCCATGATCACCTACGTCCTGAAAGGACACGGCACATGAAGAGGTTTAAGAGAAACGATTAATAGTAACAACTGTAGAGAAAGTGAAAGAGTAAAAGAGAGTGAGAGAGTCAGAGAGAGATATTGAGTGAGAGAGTAAGAGGGAGAGTGAGAGAGTAAGAGAGAGTGAGATAGTAAGAGAGAGAGTGAGTGAGTGAGAGAGAGTGAGAGACAGACTAAAAGTGAGTGAGAGTGAATGAGTGATAGAGTGAGAGTGTAAGAGAGAGAGTGAGAAAGAGAGAGAGTGAGAGAGGATGAGAGAGAGTGAGATAGTAAGTGAGTAAATGAGAGAGAGAGTGAGTGAGAAAGTAAGAGAGAGTGAGAGGATGAGAGTAAGTGGGTGATAGAGAGATTGAGAGTGAGAGTGAGAGAATGTGATTGAGTGAGAAGGAGCTAGAGAGAGTGAGAGAATAAGAAAGTGAGAGTGAGAGAGAATGTGTGAGAATGAAAAGAGAGAGAGAGATAGCGTGTGTGTGTGTGTGTGTGTGTGTGAGTGTCTACAGTCCATTTCCCAGAGCTCTCTGGAGATCTGCCCAACGAAAATATGAGTCGTGAATTCCGACCAGTAATTTGTTTGTATTGTATGGACGCTGGTTGAGAGCTTGAATCCCGCGCGACATTTTTGTCTTTTCCTTCTCCGTGACGTCAAAAAGTTTCACTTCTCTTTCCAATTGCAATCTTTTTCGGGTAACCGATTCGTTTGCGCCTTTCCGCTCTAACGCGATTAAGTGATAGCGTTCGCTGCGTTTCACCTCAGCCAATAAAACCTCTCACTCTTCCCTCATCGCTTACCCATCGCCCCTTCCTTTTTCCGTTTCAATTTCTGTTCGGTCATATTGACGAAACTTCTTGAAAACTGAATACTGAGGATCAGTAAGGTGAAGGCTTTAAATCAGTTGACAGAGAATCAAACCCATCAAAAATAATATCAACTTCACGCCCATTCTATAATATTCTTAGCTTTTAGAAATGACGCTGAGCTCTCCCGTGTTACAGGATCCGCAAAACGAGTTCGCATCTAGGTTCATATTATTTACATGCACTTTTCACTAATGTCTTAAAGAAGAAATCTAAAACCTTAGCTGACTGGACTCAGTTAAATTAGAAGTTGTTTAAAAAAATGTCTTGGAATGAGATGAAAATGGATGACTATGTTCTTGAAACAAGCACACTCCCATGACCAGCGATAATAACGGCATGAAGCTATGCATCTGTTGTCATCCATGGGAAATTAACAAGAGCACACTTTTAGTTCAAACCATAAAGTCTTCGACACAAAGAATAAAAAGGAGATATTTTTAGACACATTATTTGCTTTTTAACGCTGGCATGTGACGGTCTACATCCGTGGTTTCACAGTCTATGTACTCGCTCATGGTCCTTTTGTCTCAGCCGTGGATTTACCTCTGGAAATTGTTTTCTGAAGATGCGATGTCATTCGATTTGACTAACCCCAAAACACGGTAAAGTAAATGTTGTGGGGCTCTCCCCTCCTTACACAAGATGGACTCGTCTAAAGTATACTTATTCTGACAGAGTGGAGATACGTAAAAGTACACAGGGTGTTCACAAAAATATATGTTGAGATACGTAGTCCACAGATATATATATATATATATATATATATATATATATATATATATATATATATATATATATATAGAGAGAGAGAGAGAGAGAGAGAGAGAGAGAGAGTAAATTACGGCTTCACTTACCGAGACTAAAATGGAGATTTCTTGCTCTTCGGGCTTAAGGCTATTTCAAGTTGAAACACCGATTCTCGTACGATTATCGAATTTAAGCAAAATTTTCTATTCGAGCCTCCTTGAATCCGATGTGAACTTGAGGAAAGCCTCAGAGCGCAACGGCCGAAACATCAAAGCTAACCTATAATAAATCACGGAAAGTGTATTTCGGTTGGAAATTTCTTTCAGTTTGTCCTTCAAAACAACGTTTTGCATGAACATTGGTTTAAGTTGGATTTTGGTTACTTTCAGTTTAGTATGTGTGACGTCGAGTTCTACAGAATGAGAAAAGAAAGAAACAGATCAAAGAAAAAGTTGCTATTTTGTGAAGAAAGTGTTGCAGGATAAAAAGTAAATTAGTTCTTTCAACTGACGATGGTAGACATAACTAATGAATGAGGGAATCCATGAATACCAAGAATTGCCCGTTTCATTTGCTGGCCCGTTTCACTTGTTGGGCCGTCTCAATTGATGGGCTGTATCACTTGCTGGCCTGTCTCATTTCGTGGGCTGGCTCACTTGTTGGCCCATTTCACTTGCTGACCTGTCTCACTTGTTGGCCTGTCTCATTTCGTGGGCTGGCTCACTTGTTGGCCCGTTTCACTTGCTGACCGGTCTCACTTGTTGGCCCGTTTCACTTGCTGACTGGTCTCACTCGTTGGCCCGTTTCACTAGCTGACCGGTCTCACTTGTTGGCCCGTTTCACTTGCTGGCCTGTCTCACTTGTTGGCCTGCCTCATTTCTTGGGCTGGCTCACTTGCTGGCCCGTTTCCACTTGTTGGCCTGTCTCATTTCTTGGTCTTTCTCACTTGGGGTGTCTCACTTGCTGACCTGTCTCATTTGTTGGACTGTCTCACTTGGCTTGTTTCGTTTACTGGCCTGTTTCACTTGTCGGGCTTTTTCATTTGTTGGGCTGTCTTACTTGTTGGGTTGTATCACGTCATTCTGCACCAGATCTCAAATAATGACAGTGTTCGTTTGCTTAATTTTTCTTTGGATTGCCTGGGTCATTGGATAGTGTTTGTAAAGCAAAAGAAAAAAAAATTGTCGTTAGATCAAGTCGAGATAATTTTTCTCTCAAATGTTTGGCGGCTTTCTATTTATAACTTTTGTGAATGAACTTGATTTTGGTCAGCCATCATTTTCTTCATATACTGTCAGCATAATGTAAAGAATCAAATAATTTATTTAATATTAGTGTCTCTTTTTTCGAAGTAAGAAATAAAATAATGTTTCAAGCAGATGGATTTATCCACGTAAGGAAATAATATTTGTTTGTTATACTTTTATACTCCATCGTAAGACTTAACAAATTTTTACTGTTTTCTAAGACTTAACATAAAAAAGAAATTGGCACATTGCCTGAGTATTTTATGAGATATGATCGTCTGGGCAAAAAGGAATTCCTGCTGCGTAATTTCATCGTATTCTCTGGCAGTCTTGAGTTCACTCTCTGGGCTAGACATTGTAGTGGCCACTGGTTTAGTGGAAAAGAAGATTGGAAAAATAAGGAATACTCATCGACAATTTAAAATATTAACGTAGCACAACTGCGAGAGAAAATAAGAATTAAGAATATTAATTTTTTCCTGGATAAATTAAACCGTTGCACTCTTTAAGAATACTGAATAAAACAGGCGTTTGAGGACGGCCGGAGAATATTTCGGTCGAAAGATTGTGATGAAAGCAATATCGATACGGATATTAATTCTAAAGAATCGTCTCGAAACTTCAGAAGAGCTGTTACCATTCCTCAATTTACATTGTAGGGAATTTTCTTTTACTTTTTCGATAAAGGCTAATTTTCGTTTGTGGTTTTTGGGAATTCCATTTTATGCACAAATCAGGTAAATACCAACTTTCATGATTCACAGGTTGATGGCTTTTTATTTCGTTAACAAGAATCGTCGAATATTTTTCTTACGTTGTTCTTGGACTCGACCATTTAATCCAATATTAATCGAAGTTCCTATTGGCAAATAAACACCGATGTTGAGTATTTTAATAGAATTATTCTAGTAGTGATGCTGTAGGATTAGCAGCCATTATAATATTGCTACCGATGTTGGTAATTATTAATTAGTCACCGTCATTATGATCAGCCAGCATTAATTCATTGCCTATAATAAATCTGTGTGTGGCTATTGTCTGTCATGTCTTGAAAGTAAACTCTTTATTTTATATCTCATCCCTTTCTTCTTCCTTTGCTGCCTATTTGCACCAATCAACTAAACCTTTACTTCGGCTGTCACGCTCTCTTCTTGTTATTTTCATTTTTATCGTTTAATCACTCCTACAATATCTCTTACTTTGGTCTGTTTTCTTGTTCAGGTAGAACGCTTTCGAACTCTTAGAATTATCCAATACATTGTTATTTCCACTCATCTTTTTGTATTTTTAAGTTTGTTTTTCAGTGATTTTGTTCATTTCCGTGGTTCATCCAACATATATTTCATTTCTTAAGTATATTGACAAGATTTCTTTTTATTATATCTTTAACTTTCTTAAATACTTTTCATTTTGTAGTTTCATTTCAGGTTCCGTTGTCTTTCTTTGACGTTAACACCTGTCCTAAGTGTATATATTGCTCGGCTTTCTTTCAGTTCTTCATCTATTTTAAGATTCTTTGCGAATTCTTCCAATGAAATATTACTTTAATTTCCTTTCCGTTCGTTTTTGTCAGCCTACACTCAGACTTAGGTCATCTAATATCTTTATATTAATTTTCGGCAATTCTTAGTCTGTAAGCATTTTGTGAATAATTTCTATATATTTCATAGAAACATAATAGAGCCATAATTACTAGGCTCTGTATTATCTCATTTGTTTGTTCTTTCACTAGAGCGGAATTACTATTTCTAGATTAGAGCTTTGAGGTACTTTTCTTTTGCATATACACTTCGTAAATGGTGCTGCCAGTTAATTCTTCTCTAACATCTTTGAAAAGATCCGCGATGATGACGTCGTCACGTTCTGTGTACATCTCCTGTTTTTATCGCAGGAACATCACTAATAAATTCTGGGGTAGTTGTTGATGGTATTTGTTTTTTTTTCTAAGTAAATCATAAGCATAATGCCCGTTTCTTATACTTGACAGCTTGCCTCAACATTTGGCGATTTCCCCCTTTTTTGTCTTTCAATACAAACAATTGCTTTTTGTCTTTCAATACAAAAAATTGCTTTTTATCTTTCAATACAAACAATTGCTTTTTGTTTTTCAATACAAAAATGGTTATTTTGTCTTTCAATACAAACAGTTGTTTTTTGTTTTCAATACAATTGTTTGCTTTTCTTTCAATACAAACAATTGCTTTTTTGTCTTTCCTTACAAACAATTGCTTTTTTGTCTTTCCTTACAAACAATTGCGTTTTTGTCTTTCAATAAAAACTAATGTTTTTTATCTTTCATTACGATTGTTTGTTTTTCTTTCAATACAAAGAATTGTATATTTGGCTTTCAAAACAAACAATTGCTTTTTTGTCTTTCCTTACAAACAATTGTATTTTTGTCTTTCAATAGAAACAATTGTTTTTTGTCTTTCATTACAAACAATTGCTTTTTCTCTTTCAATACAAACAATTACCTATTTGTCTCTCAATGCAAAATATTACTTTTTGTTTCTTAATACAAACGATTGTTATTTTGTCTTTCAATAGAAACAATTGTTTTTTTGTCTTTCAATATAAACAATTGTTTTTTAGTCTTTCAATATAAACAATTGCTTCTTTATCTTTCAATACAAACAATTGCTTTTTGTCTTTCTATAAAACCAATTGATTTTTGTCTTTCAATACAAACAATTGTTTTTTGTCTTTCAATACAAAGAATTGTATTTTTGTCTTAAAATGCAAACAGCTGCTTTTTTGTCTTTCAATACAAAAAATTGCTGTTTATCTTTCAATACAAACAATTGCTTTTTTGTCTTTCCTTACAAACAATTGCTTTTTTGTCTTTCCTTACAAACAATTGCGTTTTTGTCTTTCAATAAAAACTAATGTTTTTTATCTTTCATTACAATTGTTTGTTTTTCTTTCAATACAAAGAATTGTATATTTGGCTTTCAAAACAAACAATTGCTTTTTTGTCTTTCCTTACAAACAATTGTATTTTTGCCTTTCAATAGAAACAATTGTTTTTTGTCTTTCATTACAAACAATTGCTTTTTCTCTTTCAATACAAACAATTACCTATTTGTCTTTCAATGCAAAATATTACTTTTTTGTTTCTTAATACAAACGATTGTTATTTTGTCTTTCAATAGAAACAATTGTTTTTTTGTCTTTCAATATAAACAATTGTTTTTTTAGTCTTTCAATATAAACAATTGCTTCTTTATCTTTCAATACAAACAATTGCTTTTGGTCTTTCTATAAAAACAATTGCTTTTTGTCTTTCAATACAAACAATTGTTTTTTGTCTTTCAATACAAAGAATTGTATTTTTGTCTTAAAATGCAAACAGCTGCTTTTTTGTCTTTCAATACAAACAATTGCTTTTTGGTCTTTCAATATAAACAATTGTCTTCTTTGTCTTTCAATAAAAACAATTCTTTTTTGTCTTTAAATAGTGTAAATGATTACAATACCTCATTTCAGAAATATAGACATATCCTGAAGACAGTTAGAGCGTACATAGGCCGAACGTCGTGAATATGGCAACTAAGATGAGGACAACAGTCCTAACAATGTAAATAGTATAAATAATTATCACAGTCTGTTAATATCTATCTATCTCAGTCTGTTAATATCTATCTATCTATCTATCTATCTATCTATCTATCTATCTATCTATCTATCTATCTATCTATGTCACGAGCCACATCACCCTCGTGTACATATGTGGTATTGTGAGAAGGTAAAAAAAATAACCTGGGGGATCAAATGGCGCCGTATACTGTTCATTGATAAGAGAATGCTCTGCCTTCTCTCCCACGTGTTGTTTGCACGTTGATGTAGACCTGGTAGGTGACATATTCCGGTGTTCATTCGGCCACGAAACGCAGACCCCAAACTCGTCATCATAATATGGAGTGCCATAAGTCACAACACTAGCCAGAAAGAATCATGTATAGCCAGTGCATTGTTAAATTTATTCTGCTGCAATTTCTGGAACACGATTTACTGGGTAAGCAGGATAATGCCCCCACTTATGACAACCTGTACTTACTAATCAGCCAGGTCTGTAAGGTGTTCGATAACTTCCCTGGTCGGCACAATTGTTAGACTTGTCGCCAACTAATGAAGATTTATTGAATATGAGGAGAAACCATCTGACTCGTTCACTTAACCCATCAACCATTCTTGCTGTATTGCGGCAATAGGTAAGAAAAGGCATGGGATAATGTTTTTGCAGAATCGTATTCACTATCTGTACAATCGTACACATTCGATAGTGCAGGCATATGTTAATGCTTTAGGAGAATGTATAGCGTATTAATGGAAGATAGTGTGGATATTCACTATAATTTGCAACATGTGCACGTACTAATCTGTATAAAGTAATCATATAAAGTATTCTAGTTATATTACCTCTGAACGTGTATTTTAATTTATTCATCATTAAATTCACATACATATATATATGTATATATATTAAAATTAAGTAATTCATCGAGTCTGAAACCTCAACAGAATGCAGAAAGCATTGAACGACCGTTTCGTCCTATATTTGAAACTCATCAGCAGCGTGCATCCACTACCAAGAATTGAAACCCTGACAGTTAGGTTGTTAAGCAAACACCATACCAACTGTTCAACGGGCCTCGGTGACGAAGATGTAGCAAATCAGACTCAATATAGCGCCGCTCGCTCACATATTCTGTGGTGGAACTCAACTGAGATTCTCTCTAACCATAGGACGGTGCCCCCCGGAGCCACGACTACTCTCACCAAGCAGCTCAATCTTGAGCATTAGAAGCCGGTTCAAGCAATGATGTATAAATGATAGAAGTTATTAGGATGATTTGATAATTATAATTAAGTAATTCATCGAGTCTGAAATCTCAACAGAATGCAGAAAGCACTTGGCACTCATCAGCAATGCGCATCCACTACCGAGAATTAAAACTCTGACAGTTAACTTATCAAGCAAACGTCATACCAACTGTTCAAACGGTCCTCGGTGACGAAGAGGTAGCAAATCAGACTCAATATACCGCCGCTCGCTCAAAAAATCACCGATATATATATATATATATATATATATATATATATATATATTCTCTTTTCTTGTATACATAAGGTCAGTAATTCAAAGCAGACGGACATTACCTCGGCAGTATGAATTGGTTGGATTTTAAGTTTAGATCATATCGTTTTTTATTGTGCGTAGTGTCACTGTATTATAATTTATTTAAATACTTGTATCTATATATTTATTTAAATACTTGTATCTATAAAAAGAATGTTAAACATAAACATTTCTTAATATATATATATATATATATATATATATATATATATATATATATATATATATATATTAAAGAAAACAGAGAAGACAAGCTTTTTATTTCATTTTTCTTGTGTTCGAACATGTGTTTCCATTTCTGGACACAGAGTGTGTAGAAACTGTCCAAATGTTCTGGAATCCCGTATGCTTTTGACTATACTTTTAGCCATTATCAAGGATGATTTTATTTTTAACTGGATGTATGGGTTGTATGCATGCATCTAGAGTTATAGGGTTGTTTTATTTTCAGAACACAGCCAGCACACTGTGGCCGTGTTCGTATTAATATTATTTAGTGTTGGCTTTTCCTTTTTTATTATTAAGTCTTCCATTATTTTTAATCAATTTTGCATGTGGATAAGGTTATTATGATTTTATTTCCTACTAGCATGTTTCGGATGGAATCTGGTAAGCTTGTGTGTGTGCTTAAATGAGTTCTAATGGATCTGTGGTTGGATAGGTGTAACGTAGGTCGTCTCGATAGGCATGTAGTAGTGCGACCGATGTAATTATTTATGAATTCAGTTTGATCAAGAACACAGTTTCCTAAGGGGTATTTGAACTCGTAAATAATGTTCGTTCTTTGTAGTTTTGATTTTGAAGGGTTGTTTTTATTTTGAGGATAAAGTTAGCTGTTTTAAATTTTATGTAGTACATAAATGAATTATATTGTTCGGGTAAATTGGGGTAGTGTATTTATGATATTTCTAAGTCTAAGTGTTTAAAGGTGACGTACATATTTATGTTATTTTTGTCTGTGTCTTCAGTTTCGTTATTATTTACTCTGGAAAAAAATAGATTAATCTGGTGTTCGATGAGGTAGTTAAGAAAACCATTGTTAACTAGTGTCTGCTTTGCATTGTTGAGTTCTTTAAGGAAAAGTAGACGAGAGGGTGAATTCTCGTGTGCCTTCTTTGGAAGTTTTTTGTCACTGCTATTTTGTATCTAAGTGATCATTCACTCTTAAATTTAAGGTGGCAAGAGTTCCTGCTAGTGGGTTTCTTATACAATGAGGTGGCAAAAGTGTCGTTACTGTATTCTATGATAATGTCAAAGAATGTGAGTTAATTTTTTTTATTAAGTTCGTAGGTAAAGTTAAGGACAGATTTCTTTGCAAATGTAGTTTTGAGAGCATCTAATTCGTTTGTGTCTTTCTGTAGAATAAAAATATCGGCTACGTAGCAGACATATACCTTAGCTTTACACACCTGTTTAAATATTACGTTTTCTACATGGGACATGTAATAATTAGAGAAGCATTTGGACAGTATCTACACATTCTGTGTCCCAAAAAGAAAGCACTTATACGAACACAAAAAAATAAATAAAAAAGGTTAATTGCAGTACATTGTCTGTCGTCTTTAATGAAACATGTATAAATGATGGATTGCTGCCTAAATACGCAATATATATGTATATTGCCATCCGCAGACAGCCTGTTTCACAGCTCATCAGTGTGGCTAGACGTTCAGTTGCGTCTAGCTAGTATCAAAACTCGGATGAATTGCGTTCAGTCGGAGATTCTACCCTTAAGCCGTTAGTGCTCGGCAGGGATGAAGGTGAATTTAAGCGTATTTATTTTTAGATAAACACAATTTGACTGATAGAACTCGATTCGTTTTATCGAAGAGTCTTGCATTATTAACAGTAGTAGTCATTGTTTACAAACTCACGCTTCTTCACAATTTATATATATATATATATATATATACATACACACACACACACACACATACACACACACACACACATACACACATATATATATATATATATATATATGAAGAAATATAGTCTTAAAGTGTGCTATATTTATGGGATAAAGTGCTCAATATCAGAGATAGAGCGTGTGTAAATATAAAAGTGGACATGGAAGTCAGCACTTAGAGGCAACAGTCTGTTTCATGCTAGTGCAATCGTCAGGCGACTAGTGCTGTTGTTTTTCTCGGCTATTTATATATATATGGGTCAGTGGTGCATTATGGGTAGTCTATTTTGGCGGTTAATTTTACCGGAAGTCGCTTATTTGTATATTTATTTATGTCAAATTATTTTGCTTGTTTTTTTGGTTTTTTTTTTTAATTTTATTTTTATTTTTTATCTTATATATTTATTTATTTATTTTTTATTTTGATCGGTGTTTTTTGTTAACGTAGTAAAAAATTGTTTATATAGCTTATTGTTGATAGTCTATTATGGCGGCCATTTACCAGAAGTCGGTTGTTTGCTTATTTATTTGGGTCAAATTGTTTTGCTTGTTTTTATTTATTTTCATTTTTATTTTTTATCTTATATATTTGTTTATTTGTCATTGATTAAATCTATTTGTTGAATTTTGGGGTGGGGTGTTGTGATTTGTTCTTACTATTATTTTGGTCGGAACAGTTTTTAATTTATCTATTTGGGTTGATTATCTTTATTTGTTTTTCTAAACGGCTAGTTTATCGTAATCGGTTGTTAGTTTATTTATATATTTGTATATATATATATGATAATAGTTTTTATTATAGTAGATAAAAAAACATTTTACATTACTACACAAAAGGTTTCATGTTTCAATATTATGATTATTTTTGTGTAGCGATGTAAAAGGTTTTTATTATAATCTATTATAATAAAATATTATATATATATATATATATGAATTGTGAGGAAATGTGTTATTGTAAACAGTGACTATTACTGCTAGGAATGCAAGACTCTTCAGTAAAACGAATCGATTTCTCTGAGTCACTGTGTTTTTATCTAAAAGTTTCCTCAAAAGTTAGCCAACATCACTTGATAATGGAACAGATTTAAGTTTAGAAACATAGAAATGTCCGTGTCGCGATGTAAAATATTTTTTAAATAAAAATATTATCTATCTATCTATCTATCTATCTATCTATCTATATGTACGTATATATATATATATATATATATATATATATATATATATATATATATATATATATATAGAGAGAGAGAGAGAGAGAGAGAGAGAGAGAGAGAGACATAGATATCTGCCTAAAATTGGAGCCAACTATTACCTTCTGCACATGATGTTCATCTAGATATAGTCAAGGTCAGACGAATATTTCCGATTTTTGCTGAATGATTCCGAATGTTCCCGATTATTGAGACGTATGCTTCCTTTTTTCCGATTTTTATCGATTAAAACGAAACTACATAATTTTTATAACAAAGAAATTATTGAAATAACTTATATAATATTTTGTATTTCTGGTGAAATACTTCGAATTTATATTTCATTCTCTCTTTTGCAATTAAAACCGAAAAGGTAATTTGAAAAATACTAATTTTTTGTTCTCAATATCCGTAATATTTTGATTGGGAAGAAAATGATTGCTACTACAAAAATTAATTTATACTCCATTTTTATGAGAAAATCTAGATGTTTTAATTAGAAAAAAATAATGTGATTGTGTTACTACGTCTCTGTTGACCTTATTACTGAACAAGCTGCTGGCACTGCCCCTGAAAAATGGATACAGAACGAGATATTCAAGACTATAATATAAATGCACATAAGCAAAGCCGCACTTGCGGAGAGCAGAAAAGAGTGAAGCATGTTCTGATGTGCACGAACATGCAAGGCTGCATGGAAGAAAGATAACTAATTACGAACCTGTAACATTGATTGTCTGTACAGCCTTTTCACACCGTCCTTTATATGTTTATATGAATGTCTGAGACTGGCGTCGTACTTAATTTATTCATACGCAAACAACATATGACTTGTTTCCTCAACTTTTCAAAGATTACGTTGACTGATGGAGACATAGCGGCTTAGGGAGATTATCCTAATCTTAAGACTTTATTGGGCTAATGGCAATGTCATGAAGGAACTGAGAAAGCTGTGATAGTAAAGAGGAGATTTCATACTATCGCTGATAGCGGTAAACTTTATGAGTTCACTGTAGTGTATTCTAAGCAGTTTTCCTGATGGAAAATGAGACAATCGTAGCGATGAAAAGTTATTTGAAATGGTATTATAGGCAGACCTCTGTCGCTACTGTGATAGAAGATTCATTGCTAGACTGACGGTCGATGGTAAAGTCGATGCAGTACTCGATGGGCGAGTTGGCAGTAATTGTTGCGGAGACTACGGCTGTCGGTTGTGGTTCCTTGTCAAATAGTTCCGTTGGCGGTGAGCCACGCATTTTCTATCGATCTGTTCACATTATCAATCATTCGAATACTTCCGAGATTCCCAGATTGTTTAATGATTTGCCGGCGGAAGTGCAAAGAGATCTTATGCGCATGCGTGCCTCTGTATCTATTCACATGCGATAGTGGCCACAAGGAAATCCGTAAATAAAAAGCAGAATGCTTGTCTCAGTGTCTCTTTACGCGTGCGCAATGTGTATGTACGTAATGTGAATGAGTATGTCAGCTTAAAAGGACAGCGGTATCTACATACAAGTAACAGTGTTTCAAAAAATGTTATATCTATATACGATTAAATCTTCGTATGTCAGTAAATATATATGATTTAAACGTTATTTTTAGTGGATACTCATATTTCAGCAGACGCCCAGTTTATTTATTAAACAGTATATTTAATTATATTAATCCAGCAGCTAAAATATTTGAGAAATAAATAAATATGTTGTATAATAAACAAACGGATCGTCTACTCAAATATGAGTATCCAATAAAAATAACGTTTAAAATGCTAAAAATCTGTCGGACTAATAAATAAAAAATGACCACTTTAGAATATATATATATATATATATATATATATATATATATATATATATATATATATAAGACATTTTTTATGTTTATACGTTCTTAAAAAATAATTGTCGGACTTTGTCCATTTCATAATGTGATATATATATATATATATATATATATATATATATATATATATATATATATATATATGTCATTCGAAGACAGTAGTGTTTCGCAGCTCCTCAGTGCAACTAAACACCCGAAACGAAACATCGGTTTTAGAAAACGAAACATCGGCATCAGAAAACGAAACATCGACTTCAGAAAAACAAAATAAAAGCCAAGAACGAAAGGCAACAGATTTTGTGTCAGTCAGAGTTTCTACCACTGAGCTATCATCATTCACCAGAGAGAAGCATCTAATTCTAGCGTATTGTTTTTATGAATGTAAACAAACGCCAATCAGCCAGAGGGCTCAATTCATTTTACTGAAGAGCTTTGCATTCGCGCAGGAGGCTATTGTTTTTAGCATCAGCTTACCTCTCAAGAGTGCTCAATTGAAATATGTTTTTTAAGAGCTTAATTATGATATACACACACACACACACACACACACACACACACACACACATATATATATATATATATATATATATATATATATATATATATATATATATATATATATGTGTACAAATAAATAAAACGAACAGGCAGATTAAGAATCGGCCCTTCTTTAGTATTTACTTTTTTTTTAAACGTGCTCAATACAACGTAGAACATGATATTAAAAAATAAAATTTTACATCGCTACATAAAAATTTCTGTTTCGGAAGTTAAAAGGGGATGTTACGGAACTTATTATAAAAATGATTTACTTTTGAATACAGAAAACAATAAAGTAGTTTTATGTATGTGTATATTTGTAGCAGCCGGCAGATGATAACAGAAGTAGCCAAGACGGCAAGCACTACTAATATCTATTGTTAACAAATAATACGGTCCGTACGCTTTTGATGTGTCAATATCGCTAAGCCTTTCCTTTGTAATATATTATTCTCGAAAAATATGCCAAAAAAAGTAATTAAGGTTTCAGAATTTCAGTTTGTATTAAAAACGAAAGAGCGCCCAGGTCAAAGGTTAACTGAAAAACTAATTAGCTAACTAAAATTGATCACTTTTAGAACGAAACAACGGTTCCAGAAAAAAAAAATTAGATTTATTATTCTCGTAATATTATTGGTTAATAAATATTTTCCCAATTTTTTATCATATTCTGAAGTGATCCCCCCAAAATTTCGTCGGAAACAACAAATCTTAATTGTCTGCAAATTCAAAGAATACCACGCAGCACATATGACGTCGGTGATTAGTTAATATATATGAGTTAATTTCTGTGGGAGCCAGTTTTGTGACAAGATTTAAATCCATAGCATTTTTATACAATCTTTTATCGCGGTTTCGCACACGGACACAGACACAGGCACAGACACACATACAAACACACACACACATACACACACACACACACACACACACACACACACATATATATACATATATATATATATATATATATATATATATATATATATATATATATGTGTGTGTATTTAGGCAGCAATCATTCTTTCATGCACATTTCATTGAAAACGGACTGACAAGGTGCTTTTATTTAGTTTTTTATACAATTTCTCATGCGATCTAATAATTGTTTTTCTTTTCGGATGATATATTATATAAAAACTGTCCGAATGTTCTTTTTATCCGAGAGCTTTCTTAGAACAAAATTAAATAGGGCAAATATTATGTAGGAATTTGAATGCCCATTAAGGAATATATCTTACTTTTCTTTCTTTTTATTACAACGTATATATATATATATATATATATATATATATATATATAGCTTATTTTTGTGCTTACTGACATTTAAGATGGACTCGTCGAGTAAGCATTATGCATATATATATATATATATATATATATATATATATATATATATATATATATATATATATATAGTCGGGTTTCGATCCTAGCTAGAGGCAACCGGACGTCTAGCCACACTGATGAGCTGTGAAACAGCGAAAGAGTCTGTCTGTGGATGACATAAATATTACTCCCTGAAAAATTAATTTCGGTTGAGCCCTCTGGTTTGAGGTGTGAATTTATAAACAGTGACTATTTAAGCTAATACTGCACGACTCTTCGACAGAATTAAGTCACTGTCAGTCACTGTGTGTTTATCCGAATATATATATATATATATATATATATATATATATATATATATATATATATATGTATATATATGTATATATATATATCGAGAGAGATGGGGAGGGAGGGAGAGAGATGAAATAAGTTTGCCTCTGTCTGTTTATCAAATTCTGTTTATATTTGCCTTAATGTTATTTTATATGATGTTTCAATGGATTTTTCCATGTCATTTGTCACAGATACCTTAGCGCCAATGACAAATGTTTCCCATTATAGCTGCGGTGTCCTAACTCTTATCCACTTAGGCCCTCTCGAATAAACACATATGATGCGCACTGACGTCAAATACAAATGTTTTCTTTCGCCTTCTAGATTCTTTTTATGTTTACTGACATTTAAGCTGGACTCATACATTGAAAAGCATTGAGCATGCATACATACATACATACATAAAGGATCATATATATATATATATATATATATATATATATATATATATATATTAGACAGTTCGATGCGGAATAATGCTTAGCAATCTAGAAGAGTTATGACTACGTAGTGAGTTCAATCATCGCTTATATATATATATATATATATATATATATATATATATATATATATATATATATATATATGTATGTATGTATATTTGTTTGTGTGAGTAAAAATGAAGATATAAATGATATATATCTGTAAAAAAAACTATATCAATATACAAACGGAATACTTTTCTCTGCCAACGCGTTTCATCGGTGATGAGTTGATCAAGAAAAAATATTGTTTTGCATTCCTTATATTTGTCGTGATAAAGGTCATCAGAGGACGATGGTAAAGAATTCTTTGCCTTTGGTTTTCATATATATATATATATATATATATATATATATATATAGTTTACGAAAAACTAGGTAATCCGTATGGGTAGACCCAAGGAGGATAAAATCCAGAGAGCGCAATGTCAATCAGAGCTAATAATTTAGATAAATTAATTAATTTAAATAAATTAATTAGTAAATTAATGAATTTAATTAATTAATTAATTAATTTAAATAAATTAATAATTTAAATTTATATATATATATATATATATATATATATATATATATATATATATAAGGGTTACTTATCGTCGCCTAAAGATGTCCAATCAATCATAGTACTGAAACATGAAAGCTTTTCTGTAGCGATTTCAAAATGTTTTATTATAATATATATATAAGAGAGGGAGAGAGGGAGAGAGAGAATTAAGAATTAACAGTAAATCTCGGGCTAATACATATGACGGTCGGCCCTTCACTATGTCCTTTGTGTGGATTTGTTTGTAAATCCAGTGCAGGATAATTGTCTCATACGAAACATGAACCTAAAACTGAACATAAAGACATGTATACATCGCAAACGACGGGACAGTCCATCATATTACAATTAAAAAATAACAAAATTAAATAGGGCAAATATTATTTACGAATTTATATACCCATTAAGGAATTGTATTGCTGATCAATCAAAATTCGTAAATAATTATATAGGCCACACTACACCATGTTTGACACGCAGACTCACTCTACACCTTTCTGACCATAGCTCAATTAGATCTCATTTAAATATTCATGGAGACCTACCGAACACTAACATAATAGCATCATCTACATGCAAAAAAAGCTTAAAATAATGGAAACCTTATTAATATAAAAAAGAACACTTAATAATATTAACTATGAACATGGGCATAATATCTTAACCGTGTTTTTGAAAATGAAAACATTTTATTTATATTAACAGTTAATATATTTAATCTTTGAGAATGGCTAAAGATATAACCGTAAGGGGTTGGAGAAAAAGAATATTCGGATTGTTTTTATACAATTTATCATATGAAAAGAAAATAATATATTAAATCGCATGAGAAATTGTATAAAAACAAAATAAAAGCACCTTGTCTGTCGTATTCAATGAAATGTGCATATATATATATATATATATATATATATATACATATATATATATATATATATATATATATATATATATATATATATATATATATATATATATATATACATATATATATATATATATATATGTATATATATATATATATATACATGATAGAAATTATTATGGGATTTGATAATTATAATTAAGTAATTCTTTGAGTCTGAAAGAAACCTTAACAGAATGCAGAAACACTGGACGGCCGTTTCATCCTATATTTGGGACTCATCAGCAGTGCGCATCCACTACCGAGAATTGAAACCCTGACAGTTATATATATATATATATATATATATATATATATATATATATATATATATTGTTAAATATATATATATATATATATATATTGTTAAATATAACAGACAACGAATGTCTATTATGTTTTATCATGAGCCGTTCCAAGCGTAGTATAATGGCTTTAGTTTCAAGAGAAAATAAAGACAAACATTTTACAATATTTAATATATTTGGATATTGCTGGACGATCTAAGCGTTCATCATCACATGATCCATCATCAGAATGGTTATATGGACATTACAACCGAGATGTTCACCGTCGAAGATGACATACTCTTTTCGTGGATCTCGGTTGTTGCACGAGATGCAGTCCCCGTTATTTGGAAAGCGCAATGCTTTCATACATCATTGCCCAGGCCCGATCTACGGACATGTCATTCGATTCCCACCATCCGATGAGGCGCTGCCATTATTTCACTAGATTAATGCTGGGTGCATTTATGTTGATATGAAATGAAGGATAATAATAATAATAATAATAATAATAATAATAATAATAATAATAATAATAATAAAAGTGTTTCTGACGAACATCTTGGTCAAAAACTCGGATAGCCCAAAGAAAACACATCTAGCAATATTTCAAGGGATTTGTGATTATATAGTCTGAAATAACCAATAACACGCATTTAATTTTCCTTCGGAAGAGGTTGGATTAGAAGCGTAAAATATAAGCTTTTCTATGACCTCATACACGGAGAACTCCTTTGCAGATCAAAGATAATATTTTGTGTTTGTTATGAGAGAAAGGTTTGAGATTAATTGTTCTTCTTGCTGACTCCCTGGAGAGAACGACGAGGACCGCCACTACACCATAGTTCTGTTGCTGTTCTTGCAGCAATTCAATTATTTGAGACTAGATCAACGTTCAACATTGATTGCCTTTACAGTGATAAAGGACCGTCCTAATTATCGCACTATATACTCCTGTTGCTGAGGGAAGAAACGGATTGATGCCTTCCCCAAGGGTATTACTGAGAAGTGAACATTAATTAATCTAGGTGCATTTTGAACTTGGCTCGATGATTCTGTTCTTTGTGTCGGTAACTCTCGCCTCCTTCCGATACTACTCGAAATTACATCAGCGATTGGTATAAAATATTTCAATCATTTATTTACTCGCTTTTTCATTATTAGGAATTTGAAATGTTTATTATTTGTTTAATGTCTCCTCTATTATTATTATTATTATTATTATTATTATTATTATTATTATTATTATTATTATTTCCATTTATCTCTGCCGTTTACACATTTCTTTCCGGGTCCCGCCCAGGGAACTAAGTTTAGAAATGGCATCATGACACTTTCCACTGACAAAAAAAAAAATAAATAAATAAAAAATAAAACCATATTTTACATAGATAAAGCCCTTCGTAAAGTGTCGGCTGTACTTGTGAGAACAATTTTTTTGTATTTCTTTAAGGCATGGGCTTCCAGGAATCCCTTCAATTAGTCTACTGGAATCTTTTCCAATCAATCATAAGGCTGCAACTACAACAGGGATTGTTGATGTTCCCAGGTGCCACATTTTTGAGATTTCGATTCCAAGGTCCTTGTATTTTGATAGCTTTTTGGAGATCTTCAAAGATACATTGATGTCTGCAGGGATTGCCATATCAATAATGAGGCTTTTTCTTCTATTTCTTCTTCTTCTTCTTCTTCTTCTTCTTCTTCTTCTTCTTCTTATTATTATTATTATTATTATTACTTCATTATCAAACGAATCGAAATTTGAGGAGTTGCCAATTAAGCCCAGTTTTTTTCCCTTAGAAATATGTCTAACGAGCAGAAGTGATGCAAAACATTGTCTTTTAAAACTCATCTGATATGATGTTAGCTTTGCAGATGGCGAATTATTGACTGACGAAGAGATAATAAAAGGCATTGGTATTAATTATTTTGTTAAATTTCTCATTAATAACTCAGAAAATAGTGGTAAATATTGAAAATGCTTTAACTAAATCACTTTATTATTTTTTTATCTCATTGTATGCGCGCTCCTAATATTCTTTCAATAGAAGCTTTGCGCATGCGTCGGTGACTTGACTGAAGATGAGATGATTTCTCTGTTTTCATTGGTTGTCTTGTTAAATGAATAAATATTTAAGGTCATTTCTGTTGGGCTGCGTCGTTAAATATTTGTATAATCACGAAACGCCATAATTGGAAAAACATTCCCCCAAAGCATTGTCGCTTGAAAACGAGTGAACTGGTTTCGTTTCAATAATGTTAAAGGGAATGATTAATATTGGGGTTTAGTTTTGATGTTAATCAGAAACTTATTACATTTAAAGTTTTCCGATTTTCTATTTATCAAATCAAATTTAATTGTAGATGTCTTTTTCATTTATATTTTTCGTTCTTTTTCTTTGCGTATCTTTTCTTACTTTTTCTGCTTAATCAGGCTGGCACAAGACGATATGCCTCTGATTATAACGGGTGTTACCGAAGCGACTACCCATTTCAACCACTGATCACTTGTGATACTGTTTAACTACACTGGTCTGTTTTGTTCTGTTTTGTTTTGTTTTACGGTATATCAACCTCAATGAGGGGATTTTTTAAAATGTCGACAAGATTTTTATTACTGGTAATAATATTTCCAGAAATGTATTGCTGGTAATATTTTTTTCAAAAATGTATTTCTGGTAATATTTTTTTCTTCAAAAAATTATTGCTGGTATTAGAACATATTATTTTTTACACTTTCATAGTGTTTTAACCGCATTTTGGGGGTTAGCTATTTAACAATAGTTGGGACCATAACAGGTGCTACCACTCCGGGTCAGCGTGGACGTGGGAACACCAGCAATGGAGTGGTGGTTCCACGCATCTCAAAACCTTCGCTTTATTGTTGGACGTAATTTATCGACTTACCCAGGACGCGGATGTTGTTTATTATCATACCTCTGAAGAGGTGCAGTCGGCTTATTCTGATGCCCAAGACAACTGGTCGGGGCAGTTGTCTGACGAGAACCATTGTGATCTGTGGGATTGGACCGTGAGAGCTAGTCACTTGTTTTTTTTTTTTTTAATTTTTTTATTGTGTAAACCAACTCCATGAAACTAATAAAGATATGATAATCAGATCAAATGGTTAATCCGAACTGGTGCGAGAACTGATTTTACGAATATCAGACGCGGTATCATATTTGGACTGTGCGGATACTGAACGCAAGCTGAAAATATAAACTATGAAAATTCAGATACAGTTAAAGAAAGCAATATATTTGATAAAAATAGAGATTCATACAAAATTCATAAAATTTGTCTTGTAATTCTATTTAAGAATTAAAACCAAAGGATTAACGAATACAACAAGTGAATCCAAATAAATCATTTCCTTAGAAGAAGTTGGAAAAAAAATATTAGGTTGGTGCCAAAATAATGTCGTTTTCTCACATGAAGTTGAACGTCAAAAAACGACATTATTTTTACGCCAACCTAATATAAACCTACTTTTCATATTCTTATCTGTCAAATTTAACAAAACTGGATTGAAATAAATCTATACCTGAGGTATTTTTAAAATAAAGTGTATTTTAAGTAAAAGTTCGACGCTTTTGTGTCTAAATCACATCATAATGTTTTTAATCTGGAAGTGATTAATTGAAATTTTAAAAATCATACTTATTTCTCTCACATTTGTGTGTGTATTTGTGAGAGTGCATCTCTAGTGCAACATGCGTTTACCGTTAGCAGATACGTACTTCATTCTATCTATCTATCTATCTATCTATCTATCTATCTATCTATCTATCTATCTATCTATCTATCTATATTCATGCTTATTTCTATCTATCTATCTATCTATCTATCTATCTATCTATCTATCTATCTATCTATCTATCTATCTATCTATCTATCCCAGTCTGTTAAACATCTATCTATCTATCTATCTATCTATCTATCTATCTATCTATCTATCTATCTATCTATCTATCTATCTATCTATATTCATGCTTATTTCTATCTATCTATCTATCTATCTATCTATCTATCTATCTTCATGCTTATTTCTATCTATCTATCTATCTATCTATCTATCTATCTATCTATCTATCTATCTATCTATCTATCTATCCCAGTCTGTTAAACATCTATCTATCTATCTATCTATCTATCTATCTATCTATCTATCTATATTCATGCTTATTTCTATCTATCTATCTATCTATCTATCATGCTTATTTCTATCTATCTATCTATCTATCTATCTATCTATCTATCTATCTATCTATCTATCTATCTATCTATCTATCCCAGTCTGTTAAACATCTATCTATCTATCTATCTATCTATCTATCTATCTATCTATCTATCTTCATGCTTATTTCTATCTATCTATCTATCTATCTATCTATCTATCTATCTATCTATCTATCTATCTATCTATCTATCTATCTATCTATCTATGTATCCCAGTCTGTTAAACATCTATCTATCTATCTATCTATCTATCTATCTATCTATCTATCTATCTCATATAAATTTATTTCTCTCTCTATTACTTTTGATTCCAATCAACACCACTTTCTCACCCCTCTTTTTTGTGAGTTTTACTTCCTAATTTAATTCAACCCTTTTTTTTTTATTTCTCTTCCTTCCTCCACCCGTTCACCTACGCATCGTCAGCTGCTTTTATAAACATGGCCTCGCGTCTTCCTCACTTGACGTACCAGTGAGACTGAGACTATTCCGTATCATTGATCACAGTTTTCTCGACACTATGACAATATATAGCTGCGTGCTTCGACTCCTATTCCGTTACGCCCGCTCGAACACATACATGATGCATACAGACACGAATCAGATAAAACATTTTTCTAACCTCCTAGGTCCTTCTTTGCGTGTTTAATTTCCATTTAGGCTGGACGAAACGACAGACACGCTAGAGTCAATTTCTCTATTAGTATCTTCAAAAACCTGACAAGTAGGAAAAAGCGTCAAGCAGTAAGACAGATATTTCATACAATTGACATTTGACATCTCAGCAGGTAGAAAAACTATCATGTATATATATATCAACACCACTTTCATCCAACAGCAAGGCCTCTGATCAGGAGGTTTCGAGGAGCTTGGAACCACCTCTTCATTGCTGGCGTCCTGGGTAAGACGATAAATTACATCCAACAGCAAGGCCTCTGATCAGGAGGTTTCGAAGAGATTGGAACCACCTCTTCATTGCTGGCGTCCTGGGTAAGACGATAAATTACATCCAAGAGCAAGGCCTCTGATCAGGAGGTTTCGAGGATCTTGGAACCACCTCTTCATTGCTGGCGTCCTGGGTAAGACGATAAATTACATCCAACAGCAAGGCCTCTGATCAGGAGGTTTCGAGGATCTTGGAACCACCTCTTCATTGCTGGCGTCCTGGGTAAGACGATAAATTACATCCAACAGCAAGGCCTCTGATCAGGATGTTTCGAGGAGCTTGGAACCACCTCTTCATTGCTGGTGTTCTCAGTTCCACCCTGACCTGCGGTGGTATCACCTGTTAGTTTCCTAGCTATGGGCAAATGGTTAACCCCCAAACTGAGGTCAAAACACTATGAAAGTTAAAAAATTCGTTTTAATACCAGAAATATATTTTTGTAAAAAATATTACCAGCAATGAATTTTTTGGAAAAAATTATTACCAGCAATACATTATTTCAGTGAAAAAATATTTCCAGCAATACAGTTTTTAAAAAAAAATTGCCAGCAATAGAGTTTAAAAAAAATATTACCAGCAATAAAACCTTGTCGGCATTAAATAACCCATTGAGGTTGATATACCGTAAAACAAACCAAACCATATATATATATATATATATATATATATATATATATATATACATATATATATATATATATGTGTGTGTGTGTGTGTGTGTGTGTGTATGTATATATATATATGTATGTATATATATATATATATATATGTATATATATATATATATATATATATATGTATGTATATATATATATATATATATATATATATATATATATATATATATATATATATACATAAATATATATATATATGTATATATGTATGTATATATAAACTTCAAACTTCCATGAAGATATAAGCAGTAAATTCGACCTTGCCAACCGAACGATCCTCAGTGGCCGAAACGGTTAAGGCACGTCAGGCTATATGTATATATATATATATATATATATATATATATATATATATATATATATATATATATATGTATATATCTATCTATATATATCTATATATATATATTTTTATATATATGTATGTATATATATGTATGTATATGTATATATATATGTGTGTGTGTATATCTATATATTCAATACATTGTATGTTTATCCTATTTATCAGTTTTTTACTGTGTTTGTTTTTATTACTTTGTCTGTTTATTTTAAGGCTTGCTATTCGGGGGGTCATCTTCGTCTTGGTTTTATAGTAATCCGAATAACAAGGTATAAAATAATAACTCATTCACACAAATACCTACGTAAATATATCTTTATAATTTATAAAAATATACTACTCTGCCTTAAACAGAAGGTTTGGAAGGAAACTTCTATTATTACTAGAAAGTGAGATAACAGTTGTTTAATAACGTAAATGTCCGGGTTTCAATTCCTGGTAGTGGGTGCGCACTGCTGGTGAGTCCCAAATATAGGACGAAACGGCCGTCCAGTGCTTTCTGCATTCTGTTGAGGTTTCTTCTAAAACTCGATGAATTACTTAATTATGCTATATATATATATATATATATATATATATATATATATATATATATATATATATATATATATATATATATATATATATATATAGAGAGAGAGAGAGAGAGAGAGAGATAATTTATTCGAAAATTATAACATAAATATGTTATAAAATCACTACAAAATAGCCATTTTGTTTCAACACTCAAGTGATGGTGCTGAATGTAGAATAAAGATCTGTCTATATTTCTGAGATGAGGTATTATGTACACTATTTATTTCAAGGAAACATGGCACAGTGGATAAAGGCGTGAATTAACTCCAGTGACAGGACCCAAAGAGTGTGAGTTCAATACCTCGTTAAGGCAGTGGAGAACTTTCAGAGGGGAATTAAGTGACTTCCATTAGATATGGCACGCACGTGGAACCAGAAGAGTGTACCCCAGTGAGCAAAATAAAGGGTTCAGTTCGACATTCCAACCACCTGAAGAAGGCTGGAGCGTACAACGGCCGAAACGTTGTAATAAATATGGCGATAAAGATGAGGACAATAGCCCGAATAATGTAAATAGTGTAGAATAAAAAGTTTCCTCATTATTCTTTATTCTACTTTCAACACAATCACTTGGTAAGACCCCAGAAGTGTCGAAACAGAATAGCTATATTTGTAGTGATTTTATAACATATTTATGTTATAATTTTTGAATAAATAATTATATTTGCTCTACTCTGTATTGAGCATAGAATAGTAGTTTTTGGTTATTGGAATTTATTCCGTATACACCAATCCTATACTTGGAGACATATATATATATATATATATATATATATATATATATGGTCGACTCCCGTTGAATTCGACGTATGAAGGTCAGGCAGATCAGTTTCTAGAAACTGAAAGCCCGACACCGACATATGAGATTTGATTATAGTGGTGAAGGCTTTCTGCAGGGCCATCCACACTTTTTGGAGGGACGAATACAGGGACCTGGTGCAGCGAATGCCACAAGGTCCCCAAACGACCCTCCGCAGGTTTTGAATTCAGAGTTGCCCTTCTCCTAGACCAGTTGGCTATAGAAACCAGTCTATCCTGCTATTTACTCATAGATGGAGGGAGAAGAAGAGGATTCACACCTTTGCCAAGGGTATTAGCACGTAAGTGAATGTAATGGATTCGACTGGAATTCGAACTCAGCTCTCCGATTCCTCAATTCAAGCCGTTATCCATTATACGAGTATAAGTTTCTGATCAAGTTTTATATTTTATTATTTTTATTATTTTATTCATCATTTTTCTCAATGTTTGGTTTCATTCTGTCCAAATCGATAAGAATTGAAAAACATGTGATCCAATATTAATTCGCTCAAGCGAATATCTTTGGCTTACAACGTTTTATGAATATATATCTGTATACATATCTTTAAGAAGAGCTTAATTTTTTTTCTGATTCTCTCGCCTCTTTGAGAATGATGAATATGAAATTCCTGAAATCTTGCAAACAGGGCCAAATTCAATTTATTTCGAGACTGGTTGCAAATTAATAAGATTTAAAAAATTCCATTTTTCCGTGGAAGAAATAATAGTCAGCAGTCTGTTTGGACAGACCAAATTGTTGGCAGTTTCTAGTTCCTGATCGAGGGTGTGGCACGGGTGCTACATTTCGAAGATGGCTAAGCACAAAAACAAAAAAAACAAAAAACAAATAGATATATTTGAATAGATTTTGATAGTCAGACTGATAGATAGATAGATAAAGAATTGACTGAGATAGATAGATAGATTGATAGATAGATAGATAGATAGATTGATAGAGAGATAGATAGATAATAACACTGAGATAGATAGATAGATAGATAGATAGATAGATAGATAAAGAATTGACAGAGATAGATAGATAGATAGATAGATAGATAGATAAGGAATTGATTGAGATAGATAGAGAGATAGAGAGATAATGACACTGAGATAGATAGATAGATATGGAATTGACTGAGATAGATAGATAGATAGATAGATAAGAAATTGACTGAGATAGATAGATTGATAGATAGATTGATAGATAGATTGATAGAGAGATAGAGAGATAGATAGATAATGACACTGAGATAGATAGATAGATAAATAGATAGATAAAGAATTGACAGAGATAGACAGATAAGGAATTGACTGAGATAGATAGATAGATAGATAGAGAGATAATGACACTGAGATAGATAGATAGATATGGAATTGATTGAGATAGATAGATTGATAGATAGATATGAAGATACTGAGATAGATAGACAGACACATAGATAGATAAGGAATTGACTGATATATATATATATATATTTATTTATTTATATATATATATATATGTATATATATATATATAGATAGATAATGACACTGAGATAGATAGATACATACATACATAGACAGATAGATAGATATATAAGGAATTTACAGAGATAGATATATAGATAGATAGATAGATAGGTATGAAGAGGCTGAGATAGATAGATATGAAGAGGCTGAGATAGATAGATAGATATATATGAAGAGGCTGAGATAGATAGATAGATAGATAGATAAGGAATTGACTGAGATAGAGAGATAGAGAGATAGATAATGACACTGCATTTGATAGATAGATAAATAATTGATTGAGATAGATAGATAGATAGATAGATAGATAGATAGATATGGAATTGACTGAGATAGATAGATAGATAGATAGATAGAGTGATAATAACACCGAGATAGATAGATAAATAGATAGATAGATATGAAGATGCTGAGATAGATAGATAGATAGATAGATAGATAAAGAATTGACTGATATATATATATATATATATATATATATATATATATATATATATATATATATATAGTTAGATAGATAGATAAATAGATAGATAAGGAATGGACTGCGATAGATAGATAGATAGATATGAAGTTGCTGAGATAGATAGATAGATAAATAAGGAATTGACTGATATATATATATATATATAAATAGATAGATAGATAGATAATGACACTGAGATAGATAGATACATAGATAGATACATACATAGACAAATAGATAGATATATGAGGAATTGACTGAGATAGATAGATATGAAAAGGCTGAGATAGATAGATAGACAGATACATATGAAGAGGCTGAGATAGATAGATAGATAGACAGATAGATAGATAAGGAATTGACTGAGATAGATAGATAGATAGATATGGCCACTGAGATAGATAGATGGATAGATAGATAGATAGATAGATAGCTATCTGTTACAATCTATATATCTATTAGTCCATTACAGTCTATGTATGTATGTAATGTATGAAGAATTGGAAATGGAAAAAAGACCGCTGCACAAACCGAAACTTCATTACAATGATTGCCTTAAAGAGTCACTTTACAATTTTAATATTGGTCTGGATAACTGGGAAGACCGGATTTCTTCGAGAGCTGGTATTGCTGATGGCGTCAAGATCTTCCATGAGACATCACATAAATATGCAGAACTGAAGAGAGGGGTTCGGAAGGGATCTCCGAATTGCCATGAAGTGTAAACCTGGCGATGTGCCCAATGGAATCAGATATATCTGTCCAATATGCATGTATCTATGCATGTATCTATGTATGTATGTATCTAGATAGATAGATGAACACTGAGATAGATAAATAGATATGGACACTGATATATATATATATATTAATCACGTCACCCCAAGGAGGCTAATAAAGCCATTAAGATGCAAGGCGTTATTGAGTGTGAGATAATATGAGAAAAATAAAATATTATTAAGGGGAGAGAACAATAAAAGAACAAGAATTAAAAAGACAGAAGATAAGGGTTGACACTGAATTAAAATTTTTTAAGGTCAACGTTGACTTGAAGGGGGAAGAAAAATTTCATATGAGAGAAGTGCTAGAGAAGAAGATAGAATCTACAATTATATTTATCCATTTCAACTGAAAAATGATGAGACCTAACCGCAAATCTAGTACTTCGCTTAAATTCATAAATTCTCTGTCCTATAGAGGAAAGTTTATCAGAACAATTGTAGATCACTATAGGGATTACTTCCGAGTGTGCTGGTCAAACTCTCTGACTCCGGGCATAGAGGATCCCCAGACGAGGTTACGTCGTAATTCCTGACATTTATTTCAAAATACGTAACGGCAGCAAATCAGCGTGCATCTATTTATTTATTAACCATCAAGTCATGTGATACATATAGCCTTTTCACCTATTAAATAGTTATTTATAAAAAAATTTCTAATATAGTGTAGTGAATTGTGTAAATATAAGTTGTTATGCATATTTAAATATATTCAATAATGTTGTATTCTGAATATTTATTGTTTTTCACACATTGAAGAGTTGGAATATAACACGCAAGTGTTTGTTTATTTACGTGGATTGGTATAAGAATCTGTATTGAAAACAAATACTGAATTTGCTATTAAAAATGTTGTAAAAACAGAAAATTCGGCCCAAGCACAAAACCTTATACCTAATTTTAACGAAGTTTGGCACTGCACTTCTTGGCATTGATTCAACATGTTACACGGAAAATTGGTTGTATCGCTTCAGTTGCATCTCGGGAACACTTATACATATATACAAGATTAGAGTTTTAGTATGATTCCACAACAGCTCTTTTAAAGGACCGCGGATCATCAGACTTTACTTCCAAATGTTGAAACGAAATTCAACCTTTGGAAGTAAAGTCTGACGATCCACGGTCCTTTAAAAGGCCTGTGGTGAAATAACTTATTACATGGAACCTTAAAGTGGTCTGTTTTTATTTAAATTATATATATATATATATATATATATATATATATATATATATATATATATATATATATATATGTATGTATGTATATTTCAATGAATACGACAGACAAGGTGCTTTTATTTAGTTTTTTATACAATTTCTCATGCGATATTTTTTTCTTTTCAGAATACAAAATTATATAAAACCTGTCCGAATGTTCTTTTTATCCGAGCGCTTTCGGCTATACATTTAGCCATTTTCAAGGATTAAATATTTTAACTGTTAAATAAGAAATAGTTTGTTGCATGTATGTTTTATAAAATGTTTTCATTTTTCAAAACACAGTCAAGATATTGTGTTTATGTTCATAGTTAATATTATTAAGTGCTGTTTGTTTTTGTTTTTATTAATAACGCTTCAATTATTTTTAGCCTTTTTATGCATGTAGATGATGCTATTATATTACTGTTGTCAACAAGTATGTTACGAATAGTGTCCGGTAGGTCTCCATGAATATTTAAATGAGATCTAATTGAGCTATGGTCAGAAAGGTGTAGAGTGAGTCTGCGTGTCAAACATGTTGTAGTGTGGCCTATATAATTATTTACGAATTTTGATTGATCAGGAATACAATTCCTTAATGGGTATATAAATTCGTAAATAATATTTGCCCTATTTAATTTTGTTATTTTTTAATTTTAATATGATGGACTCTCCCGTCGGTTGCGATGTATACATGTCTTTATGTTCAGTTTTAGGTTCATGTTTCGTATGAGACAATTATCCTGCACTGGATTTACAAACAAATCCACACAAAGGGCATAGTGAAGGGCCGACCGTCAAATGGATTATCCCGAGATTTACTGTTAATTCTTAATTCTCTCTCTCTCTGCCTCTCTCTCATATATATATATATATATATATATATATATATATATATATATATATATATATATATATATATATATATATAATAAGACATTATAATAAAACATTTCGAAATCGCTACAGAAAATCTTTCACGTTTCAATACTATGATTGCACTTCTTCAGGCGATAGTAAGTAACACTTATATATATATATATATATATATATATATATATATATATATATATATATATATATATATATATATGAAAACCAAAGGCAAAGAATTTTTTACCATCGTCCTTTGATGACCTTTATCACGACAAATATAAGGAATGCAAAATAATTTCTTATATTTTTTCTTGATCAATTCATCATCGATGAAACGCGTTGGCAGAGAAAAGTATTCCGTTTGTATATTGATATATTTTTTTTTACAGATATATATCATTTATATCTTCATTTTGACTCACACAAACAAATATACATACATACATACATATATATATATATTTAGCTTCCATTTCTGAAACATGGTTATCACTGTGTAGCGATAAAACCATATTTTAAATCTATTAATTTATAATATTAATGCTCTGTAAATTTAAATTTACATTGAGCACTATTGTGTGAAAATAAAAATATCTATAACAACACCGGATTTTATATCTTACTGTTCTTTCCTTTTTATTTATATATACATATATATATATATATATATATATATATATATATATATATATATATATATATATATATATATATATATATATATATATATATATATATACATACATACATATATATATATATATATATATATATATATCTAAGCGTAGCTTAGAGGTGGCACAAAGCCGAAAGTATGGGGAACCCTGTGATGATTGAACTCACTACACAGTCATAACTCTTCTAGATTGCTAACCATTATTCTTGCATCGAGCTGCCTAATATATATATATATATATATATATATATATATATATATATATATATATATATATATATATATATATATATATATATATATATATATATATGATCCTTTATGTATGTATGTATGCATGCTCAATGCTTTTGAATGTATGAGTCCAGCTTAAATGTCAGTAAACATAAAAGGAAGCTAGAAGGCTAAAGAAAACATTTGTATTTGACGTCAGTGCGCATCATATGTGTTTATACGAGAGGGCCTAAGAGGATAAGAGTTAGGACATCGCAGCTATAATGGGAAACATTTGTCATTGGCGCTAAGGTATCTGTGACAAATGACATGGACAAATCCATTGAAACATCATATAAAATAACATTAAGGCAAATATAAACAGAAATTGATAAACAGACAGATGCAAATTTATTTCATCTCTCTCCCTCCCTCCCCATCTCTCTCTCGATATATATATATATATATATATATATATATATATATATATATATATATATATATACGTAAAATGTTAATGAGTTGAATCAGGAAACAGTAGTATTAAAAAGTGTTCAATACACGTGCGAAAAAATGAATGTAAATATAAAATGTAGAGCTTTTAACTTTAAAATTCAGATCAGATGAATCCGCTACCTTGGTTTCAAACATACGGTATCCTCAGGCGATTTTTATCAGTTGACCTCATAACGCTTAATTTTCTTTAAAAACTGATGAACACTTAATTATTTTTTAAAATGTATAAACAAACAGAAGACGTTGGGTATAAATGAATGGGAGGAGGAGGATGTGAAGAAGAAGAAGAAGTGGGGGAGAGAAGAAAAGCAAAAGTATTATAAATGGCGTGAGTTAATTGAAATGTACATTTTTTTCTTTAGCCTTATATGCTTAAGTGGAATTGTCTAATATGTAGGCAAGAACTCAAGACCTCGGATTTCTGGTTCAAAAGAAAAAAGGTTTTGGAAAAATCGTTTTTAAAAATATTTTTTTTATATTAAGATTTTTTTATAACTACCATTATTTTCAGTTTTTTTCTAAATTATAAAGAGTACGAATATGTTCCTTTTTGTATATTTTCACTCCCCTTTTGTTGTCATGTCCAAAACACTTCTCTTATTTCAATCCCTTTTCTTCTACCACTTTCCTTTCTTTTTCTTTTTTCTTTTTCTTTTTTCTTTTTCTTTCTCTTTTTTTTTCCTTTTTTTTTTTCTATGTTGCTTTTTGAATATAGTCACTCTATTTTACTTGTCACATCCCATCAGGGGAGGTCAATCCGTCGGTAATTTCGTAACAACTTTCTTCCCTTTCTTTCCCTATCTTACTCTCCCTCCCCTATATCTCTGTCTGTCTGTCTCTTTCTCTCTCTCTCTCTCTCTATCTCTCTCTCTCTCTCTCTCTCTCTCTATATATATATATATATATATATATGTATGTATGTATGTATTTTCTAGTTTTCTAATTATCTTCCTGATGTGAAGCTGAAATTCATCAAGGAAATTAGAGAACTAGAAATGATTATAAAAAATGAATAGACATATATCTATATTATTTAATGAATCATATCTTACTCTCTCTCCCCTATTTCTCTGTGTGTCTGTCTGTCTGTCTGTCTGTCTGTCTCTCTCTCTCTCTCTCTCTCTCTATCTATCTATCTATATATATATATATATATATATATATATATATATATATATATATATTGCACCACGAGGTGGTGTAATGGTTAGCAAGCTTGTCTCGCTAAAACAATTACGAATGAGTAGTGAGTTAGATCCTCACTGGTGCTCCTTACTTTCGGCCTTGTGCGACATTCAAGCTACGCTTGGAAAATCACTATATATATAAGGCTCAAACACTAATATTCCATGGTTATAATTTATTACATTGGAATCGTAATCACGATACAATTCAATATAAATATATATTCACGATCCAATTCAATATATATGTATTTATTTTGACCACTAATATATATATATATATATATATATATATATATATATATCAAGAATCTGGTGCACTTCAAGTTACATTACATGATTCATGTAATGTAAATTGAACTGCACCACATACTTGATATTAAAATAACTGATCCGATGTGCAAATTTCTTATAATATCGGTGACATTCCTCTATTTATTGAACAATTTAGTTCATGCCATATTGACTGGAAAAAAAAACTACCTCTACGAAAGAATTCTCATATTACTATATTAGTACAAAAACGCACAATTCAAAATTAAAAAAAAAAATTCAACCTCAGCGTTGCTACCGCACGCTCCAAAAATCTTTTCACAGGTAACAATAACACATTTCCATTTTCGGAGTACATCTTAACTTTCGTTGTCCTGTTATTACCTGGATGTAAAAAAGACATATCTATTTCTATACCTGAGCATGATTGTATGAACAATCGAAATCTTGTAGTAAAAAAAGACCTTATACAACTGGAATTCATAAACAGGGATCATAACATTCATCAACGGGTTCGAGGTTAATGTATTTTATTAAAAATTGTTTGCGAGAGTGATTCCTGCCATTTATATCATTAACTTCACTATCTGGCTTTTGTATGAATGATTCATGTAATATATATATATATATATATATATATATATATATATATATATATATATATATATAGATAGATAGATAGATAGATAGATAGATAGATTAGACTTAAGTGATAACTCTTCCACCCGGTGTGTGGTAAATTGTATGAAATATATGTCTTGTTGCTTGACGCTTTTTCCTACTTGTCAAGTTCTTGAAGATACTAATAGAGAAATTGACTCTAGCGTGTCTGCCGTCCAGCCTAAATGGAATTTAAACACGCAAAGAAGAACTTAGAAGGTTAGAAAATGTTGCTTGGTTCTTGTTTGAGTCTGCGTTTGTCCGTGAGTGTGTACATCGAGACACACAGCTATATTTCTCTGGACACAAGAAAGCTATGGCCAATGATATGGAATCGATTCACTGATACGCGAGGCCAATTTTGTAAAATCAGGAGGGGAAAAGAGGAGAAGAATTGAAGTATAGAAATCAAAGAGGAGGGGATGGAATTAGGAAGTTAAACTAACAGAAAGAGAGGGATTAAGTGAGAGAGAGAGAGAGAGAGAGAGAGAGAGAGAGTGGGAATAAGGTGAGAGGGTGCGGTTGTGAGGAAACGTCACGATCTCGATGTTTTAACCAAAAGGTTTTAGAATTTCTGTTCCATTTCTGTTAATGTTATTCAGTCTTGCTTGTGCTTCCTCAAACATTTCACTCTTAATTCATTTCTTAAAGAAAGAATCTTGTTTTGGCAAAATGCTTCGTTTCTTTGCTATTGTTATTTTACGCACCCCCCCCGTACTTATTCTTTTGGGATAACCTCCACCACAAGTACACATACACACACACATAAAATCACACTATACACATGCCAATACATACACACATCATACACCTATACACATATACATATATAACATATAAATACACACTTTCATATACACGTACGTATCCACACATATATACATACAAAATCCATACATACACATATATTTTGAAGCCGTCATGTTTGAAAATTCAACTTAAGAAAATCTTGTTATTTTTCTCGAACGTTCTCTACAATATGACGCCATCCTTTTCTCCTTTGAAGAATTGAATTAAAAAGGCGAATTTGTGAACGATTCAACTGCGTTGAAAGACTAGTTTATAATTTATCTCGAGGAATTACTAAAATTGAACTCACATCTATCTCTTTCTCGTTTTCTTCAGCTATCCAAGATAAACAGCAGATAAAATAAATGTGAAGATATTCCCTAAAGGAATAAAATACTTTGAACAAATATTTGTTCGGAAAAAAACTTACAGAAATTAACATTCATCACAGGAAAAGATGTAGTTCCACGTTTTATCTTGAAAGAAAAAAAACTGAGATCTACCAATGCTCCTTGGCCTACTGAAATTAGATTCCTGAAAAACATTGACTCAAAGAAAGTTATTCGTCCTGACCTAGCATCAGTCATTTCGCCACTACCATAACGTGACTTGCCTCTCCTTTTTTTTGTAAATATTTTCATGGTAAGTGTTTTAGTATGTTTGGTCAGTAATCGTGGCTAGGTTTGAGATAACACAGACTGAAGAACATACTTCTCCTATCCTCCTTTTAGCCTTGTGTTACTTTTTTTTATTATAACAAAATAAATATTACAGGTGCCTAGACATCATGTACTAGATCGTAGTACTAGATTGGCGGTAAGGTCTCATCATCTTACAGTTGAAAGGGTGTAACCATAAAATTCTATGCCCACAGTTTCTTCTCTCACACTTGTCGCTTGGAGAACTCTCTTCCGACTTGCTTTCCAGTCAACTTGATCTTGAAAAAATTTAAATGCTATATCAGTGGTTATCTTCTGCTTCCTTAATTCCTTTTCTTTTATTGTTCTCTCTCCTATCGTAGCCCTTCGCTACTCCTTTCACGTGATGATGGCGGACGCAATAATTCTTTAAGACCTTGGCCTTTTTCTTCTATCCAATATAACAAGTCTATTTAGCTTATATAATCAACCACATTTATCTTCAGTTTCTTGATTATTACTAACATAATCTGAATACTCTCCGTGAATATTCTATAATACTTTTTGTACTTCATAGTAACTCAGGATTTATTTCCTTTAGACATTAAGTACGTATCAAGCCCTGTAGATGTTATCACACATCTTTGTCATATAAACCTATGACCTCTCGCCACTCGAGAAGGGCGGAGGAGAAACGCAAGCCCATGGACCTTGTGATCAGGGACGCTTGGACGGGTTCTGTATTTATTTTTGTTCTGCCAACTGGGCGCTGGTTGGAATATTCCCTGTTCACATTTACTTCCGGTATTCCTGGCCTTTATTACTTCCGGCTACCACGAATCCTTGTCTTCTGGCGTTCCTATTTTACTTTTGCCGTTCCTGACCCGAGCAGTTAATGATGATCATCAAATTTCTACTTCCGGATTTCGTTCCTGCGCTGACCAGTATTTGCACTGGCCAAAAAAACTCTATTACTACTAGCGTTTCTGGACCTGCTCATACAATGGCTGCAACCGCCCCTTACTGCAGTCTTTTCTAGACTTGCGCAGCTCTTTACTTCAGGTCACACATGGAGAGACCATCTTTGGCGTTCTTATTTCAACCTAACTCACCTGGTTGATTGGCATTAATCGACCAGCTCACAACAGCCCCGAACTTCCGGCTACGCATACTTCCGGCATTCGTATTTATATCTAACTCGCCTAGCTTCTTAGGAAGTTGCTGTATTCATATCGTCCAGATTTCAAACAACCCTTTCCGTACATTTGGACTAAATATTACGGAAGGTCCATCGTTTGACATAACCAGCAACTACCCGTATATTAATACAAAATTGTCTTTTATTTTCTTGCCGCTTCATCATGGATTTCATCAACGCCTGCCTAGACATTATTTACATTATTCGGACTATTGTCCTCGTCTTTGTAGCCATGTTTATCAAAACGTTTCGGTCGTTGTACGCTCCGACCTTTTTCAGGTGGTTGGAATGTCGAACTGAACCCTTTATTTCGCTCACTGGGGTAGACTGTTCTAGTTCCATGTGTCATGTTTAATGGACGTCAGTTATCAGTTCTCTCCTGTTAATTTCCCTCTGAAAGTTCTCCACTGCCTTAACCGGGTATTGAACTCACACTCTTTGGGTCTTGTCACTCGATCTAGGCACGGTGGAGTAATGGATAGTGGCTCGGATTGAGAAATCGGAGAGCCGCGTTCGAATTTCAGTCGAATCCATTACATTCACTTACGGGCTAATGTCCCTCGTTGTAGGTTCATGTTTCCTTTTGGTATAATTTAACCACCGTGACGTGGTCTTCCCTCTTGGGAAAGGCATGAATCCTGTTCTTCTCTCCCTCCCAGCTATGGGTAAATAGCAGGACAGACCGGGTTCTATAGCCTTGGATAGCAACTGGTCAAACGCAGAAAGAAATGGCAACCTACTGCAGGAAAATATCTGCCACGTCAGTCATGTATTGAAAGATACATGAGCGCCTAAGCGTGTATCACGCATGGCACATAACTTACTTAACATTGCTCGGAAGCTATGGGTAAATAGCAGGACGACAGATCGGGTTCTATAGCCTTGGATGGCAACTGGTCTACCGCAGAAAGGAAATGACAACCTACTGCAGGGAAAAATCTGCCTCGTCAGTCATGTATCGAAAGATACATGGTCGCCTAAGCGTGTATCACGCATGGCAGATAACTGACTGATTTCCTTTACGAATTCGTGTCAAATCGAATGAAGTTGGCTTGAGTGGCCACCTTTCTAGATCTTTTTGCACAAATACAGATGTTTCCTAGGTGTTCTCCTTCAATCTACGTTGTTTTTAAATTTCATAAATGATTCTTCTGATGTCATCAGTTCTCGACTCGGTATCTGTGCTGACGATATAACTGTTTTCCCTGTCGTAATAGTAAGACTGATAAGTCAAATTGGAATCTGATCTCAAAATGACTTAAAATTAACACATCACTCTTTTTTCCCCATTTAACAACAAAGTGTAATCTGTTGTTGAACGAGGAAAAGAGTGACGTGTTCATTTTTACGTCTCAAGAACGAAACCGATGTTTTTTTAATCTTCTGAGAGGACACTTTTTTACATTCCATCACCATATGGCTGATGCTAACCTCCTTGGAGAGCGACTCGTTGCGCCTTATTGGACTAACGCTTTCATCTGACATGAAGTGGAAAGAATATATTGAATAAAGTGCTAGGTCTGCAGGTAAGAAAATTCGCTCACTATATCGGGCTAGACAGTTTTTTTTCTCTCTCGCAGAATCTATCTACCATTCGTCCCTTCTTTCCATATTAGTGTCACATCTGGTTTGGTGCTCCTGCTATGTACTTAGACATTCTTGATAAAATCCAAAGAAGAATCTGAACCTGGCATCTCGGATCCAGTCCCTTTCCAAACGACATAACGTAACTTCCATAGGTTTTTTTCTATTAATACATTCATTGGAATTGTTCTGATGAACTTTCCCTTATTTATGAATTTAAGCGCAGTACTAAATTGGTAGTAAGGTCCCATCAATTTATAGTTGAGTTAGCTAGATGTAAACATAAGTTCTATGCTAACATTTTTTTGTCTATCGGACTTTCCTCTTGTGAGATTTTCTATGGTCAAATTGGCAGCTGACCCCCCAAAATGACCTACAGTCTGTTGTTAAATGGACAAAGAGAGACTTGTTAATTTTAACGCTTCAAAAATTGTTCTGGTGAACTTTCCGCTATGAGACCCTAGCTTTATGATTGTAAGCGTAGTACTTGAATGGCGGCAAGTTGAATTGGCGAGATGTAACCGTAAATTCTATGCTAAGAGTTTCTTCTTTCACACTTATTATTTGTAGAGTTCTCTTCTGGTTTCTTGCTTCCCAGTCAACTTTGACCTTCAAAAAATTAAATGCAAAATCAATCGTTATCTTCTGGTTTCTTAAATTCCGTTCATTTATTGTTGTCGCTACTTAAAAAAAAACAAAAAAAAACATTTCTCATATTCTTTAACTCTCAGCAACCTCTTGCATTTCCCCCTGGGCAAGGTAATAAAGCCACTACGACAGTGGCTTTATTACCTTGCCCAGGGGGAAATGATTTTTAAACATTAATATTTACTAATTGCACATCCAGATGGATTCAGATATGTGTCTGATCTGATTTTATTTGAATTCTACTTCTTCGTTTATGTTTTGGAAACGTTTAATTTGAGTTCCATTTCTTGGAAAACTTGGTAGAGATGTTGATATTCGTTGAAGACTAGCAATGAATACTTATATCGTCGGCAGGTGAAAATCCCTCTCTTGAGGGGTAT
>OZ038496.1:5338484-5345984 GCA_964036315.1 Acanthosepion esculentum
CGGGTTTCTGTCTCGGCTTGAAGCGATCGGATCTCTAGCCACAACCAGGAACGCTGATACAGATTTATTTCAGTTGAACTGTCTGGGGAGCAAGTGAGGGTTTGTAAACAGTGACTATTACGGCTAATAATGCAAGACTCTTCGGTAAATCGAATCGAGTTCTCTCAGTCACTGTGTGTTTATCTAAAAATGAATACACTTAAATTCACTTTCGTCCCTGCCGTGCGCCAACGGCTTAGTGGTAGAATCCCCGACTGACGCCAATCCAGTCGGGTTTCGATCCTAGCGAGAGGTAACCGGACGTCTAGCTACACTGATGAATGGTGATACAGCGAAAAAGTATGTCCGTGGATGACAATATGTATTTATAAATAAAATGAAAGAACAGTAAGATATAAAATACGGTGTTCTTATAGATATTTTTATTTTGACGCAATAGTGCTCAATGTAAATTTACAGAGCATTTAAAAACCCATATTTTAAATCAATTAATTTATAATTAATATATATATATATATATATATATATATATATATATATATATATATATATATATATATATATATATATATATATATATATATATATATATATATATTAGTGTTAAACAATTCTCGGCGTAGCCAAGAACGGCTTCCTCAAAATAATTTCTTAGCCCATATTTCAGGAAGGGGAACATTATTGTAATCCATCGTATATTGGATGACCGCTACGTAGTGGATTATTGTGATGACCCCGCACAAATAGCAAACTTGAGAAAAATATATTTGTGTCAAGTTATTTTTAGTGTAGAAATTATTATTTCTTCTCTCAATTGTAATTCTGCAATTCTATTGTACTTCTAAAATCTCGAAAACTTTTATATACCGGCATTGATCAGACTGAGTTTCGTAAAGATTCTTTTGATGTTTGCCTATGAATATTTCTTTCTTGGTCGCGTCCTAGAAATCGGGGTTCAAAATAAACTGTTTCACTGACCGAGCGACAGAGAAAGTTTGCAGTCAGCCATTAATGAAATCCTCTCAACAAGAAATTGCTGAAGCCGATCTCAAAACGCTTAATACAATTAAGCATCAGACAATGGCAAAGAATGAGTGAACGAACTTGATGTTTTGGGGTTAAATGGGGGGGGGTGCTTTCTTGTGCATTTCTGGATGCTTCATGGCAGCCCACCCCTCCAAAAAAAAAGAGAAAAAAAAAAAGAAAGAAAACCAGACAAAATTCAGCGTTTGCCTGAAATGTGATTATCTTTAAGTCCTTTGGAATGCTCGTTTGTAAAAGTGAATGTTTTCCTGCAAATAAATTTGGATCTTCGTTCGTTTTGATGCTTTTCTGCGGGAAGAAATATTGAAAGAACTTATATGAGTAAGGGCAATTCATTCTTGTTTATATAGGTGCATTGAAAGGTAATGTATTTTTAATTCATTATGAATATATTGGGTATATATAGTTCTTTCAATATATATATCTATCAACTTCATGTGTTTTTCCCTCGTTGTTTTGTTTGTTTGTTTGTTTCTATCTATCTATCTATCTATCTATCTATCTATCTATCTATCTATCTATCTATCTATTTATCCGCGGATAACCCGTATCTATCTATCTATCTATCTATCTATCTATCTATCTATCTATCTATCTATCTATCTCATTCTGTTCGTATCTCTCTCTCTCTCTCTCTCTCTCTCTCTCTATTAGGTTGGTGCAAAAATAATGTTGTTTTATATATATAAGTTGAACGTCTAAAAAAGTCCTTATTTTTGCACCAACCTAATATCTATCTATCTATCTATCTATCTATCTATCTATCTATCTATCTATCTATCTATCTATCTCATTCTGTTCGTATCTATCTATCTATCTATCTATCTATCTATCTCAGTGTCCATTATCTATCTATCTATCTATCTATCTATCTATCTATCTATCTCAGTGTCCATTATCTATCTATCTATCTATCTATCTATCTATCTATCTATCTATCTATCTATCTCATTCTGTTCGTATCTATCTATCTATCTATCTATCTATCTATCTATCTATCTATCTATCTCATTCTGTTCGCATCTACCTACCTATCTATCTATCTATCTAAGTGTCTTTATCTATCTATCTATCTATCTATCTCATTCTGTTCGCATCTATCTATCTATCTATCTATCTATCTTGTAGTTGGCAATCAAAACTTCTGTGCGTATACTGGCGTACGGATGACCTGACGGCTAATAGAAAGGCGCATGAAATCGGCTGAGACAATCGTTTGGCTCTATGCTCTTCTAAAAAGCCTTGATATAAGATGAAGTAGAAAGGCAAATACGGCTTTCTCGTGTTGGTTGCCAACCAGTGTCATAGAAGAAAACGGAATTGAAACTGTTTAGCCTGGAACTATCAACGTCATCCGATAACACCTAGTTGTTACTGACACCACAACAGTATCAATATAGTTGCCGACTTGTAGTTCACACTGTGTTCTTCCACCCACCATAGCGAATCTGATCATCACTGGGACTTCTTAGATTCTCTCTATTACGTGACAAATCACTCGCCCCTCATTTCAAGATTTAATTGCTCTTCATGATCAAACAGCCGTCGTTTTATACTGCATGTCATTTGGTGTTTACACACTCAGGTCGTCATTTCTCTTCTGTCAATACACACGTTTAATTTGACAATTTTTAAAAACATTTTCCATAATTAAAAGTGTGAAGTTGGCCTAACGACAAATATCACTTAAAAATTCCTCTTGCGTTTGTTTGGGAAAGAATAATTCAGATCAACTCAGGAAGATAAGGCTTTTGAAAGTATCAGTACGCATGTCAGACTCCAATAACTTGCCCAGTAGACCTAGCATCGAAATGAGTCATTAAAAAACTGCCCATTTTGCACGGTGTTTTTAAATCAAGGAGTATTCTTGTTTCATGATGCTATTTTAACCCGTTTTACTTATGTGGGCACGTGGCCGAGTGGTTAGTATTTTCGCTATCTGACCCTGATACCAGTGTTCGATTTCTTGAGGAGTACCGTTTTTCATGTACTTTGGAAAGTAACTGAAAAACGGGTTGATCCAAGCCTAATGAGTAAAATTGGGTAGACAGTCCTATGGGAGCCGTCGGTGTTTGTGCTAGCACGAAGTCACAAGTCATCGTGACCGAGGTTTTGAGCGTGATAGCCTTGTTCAGACTGTAGATCACGCTAGATAACGCAGAAAATGCAACTAAGGTCCGCTAAGCCTAGTTGCAGTAAAAAACCACAGGTGGGCTCTGTGGGTGATGAACAAGTACAAATGTGCCTGAACGAAGTTTAGCTAACCGCTCCGGTAGATAAGAGTGGCCAGTGAAGAAGACAATAGAGTCACTCCAGTTCCTGAATAATAGTAAACTTGCCGATCTACTGGGTCAACGATGATTTGGTTCACACACACACACACACACACACACACACACACACACATATATATATATATATATATATATATATATATATATATACGACGAAATGGACAAAGTCCGAAAATTATTTTAAGTTATCTTTTGTTTATACGTTATTTTTTTTATAGATACAAATATTTAAGTAAATGCTCTGTTTATAATAAACAGTATTAACAACATTTACCGGTCTGAATGTCCGAGAAATTTTCATAGAAAATATTCGTCCTTCGATAGGAATCGAACCTGTATCTTATACAGAACCGTCATATAGCCTGACTTGCTATACTAGTTTAGCTACAGAGGAGCGTCTGGCTAGCAAGGTCGATTTTACTGCTTTAAAATTACTGTTTTTTACTGTAACTAAATGGGTAAAAGCGCGTCAAGCTATATGACGGTTCCCTATAGGATACAGGTTCGATTCCTGTCGGAGGACGCATATTGTCTATGAAAATTCCTCGGACATTCAGGCCGATAAATGTTGTTAATACTGTTTATTATAAACAGAGTATTTACCTAAATATTTCTATTTATAAAAATAACGTATAAACAGAAGATAACACGAACACACACACACACACACACACATATATATATATATATATATATATATATATATATATATATATACTAGCAGCATGGCCCGGCGTTGCCCGTGCTTGATTCAAAAATCGTACGACTCATACAGCAATCGCTATCACTTGACTTAAAATATTTTGGCCCTTCCTTGCCTTTAAAGGAGTAACCTTTGCCGTGCTGATGTTGCTACATGCCTTACTTCTTGCCTATCTCACACTGCGAATTTTTTCTAAGCTCTATACTAAACATTAAATCTGTTACGAAAAAAGAACTAAACAAAATGAACACAAAACGATCAGCTTTAAAAAAGGACTCGTAACTGGAAAAACCGAATGAAAAAAGAATGTTAACAACAAATACTTTTTCACACCCAACACAGTTCTGCGGAATCAGAATCAACGTTGAGTTTAAGCAAGCGAACGAGCAATTGGAGTAAAGTGCCATGCAGAATTAAATTTTTCCCACTTGTGACGAATGCAGCTATCGATTTTTTTATGCTAGTTAACATTCGTGTTAGTCAGCTGTTGGCTCTCACGCTGGCTAATAGAATCCTCCTACCTATTTGTCGCAGTCAGCTATAGGCTCTCACTCTGGCCAGTAGAAAATGGCCGCAAACTACATAAAAACTACCGTAGAAGCATGAAAAAATCGATTATTTCCACTATCGATGGGAGTTGGGAAATGCAAAGTCGGTCTTATCCTTATAACTAACTTGGAGCATGTGCATGTAAATCCGTCGAAAATTGCGGCCGTGCATTCGTTACACACACACACACACACACATACACACACACACACACACACACACACACACACACACACACATCCTGTCTTTTTATATATATATATATATATATATATATATATATATATATATATATATATATATATATATAATTATTAAAATTAACATCAAAATATTAATATCAGCAAGGATCTTATCCCATTTCATGCAGGAATATGGATTAGTAAGGCTGAACAATACTTGAATTTTTCGGATGTTTCATTTAATTGTACGAATGTCTTCATTTTGGCTGTCAGTCACAAAGTTTCAACAGTTTTACCCCACCGAGATGTCTGTCGTAGGGGCCAGCAAACGATGTTGAATGGAAGAATAATTCAGATCAACACAGGAAGATAAGGCTTTTGAAAGTATCAGTACTCATGTCAGACTCCAATAACCCGCCCAGTAGACCTAGCATCGAAATGAGCACCATATACAAGATGACATTGCGCATAACTTTAAAGGAAAATCCAGCACCTCATTTTCCCACTGCTATCTATCTATCTATCTATCTATCTATCTATCTATCTATCTATCTATCTATCTATCTATCTCAGTCTGTCCAATATCTATCTATCTATCTATCTATCTATCTATCTATCTATCTATCTATCTATCTATCTATCTATCTATCTCAGTCTGTCCATTATCTATCTATCTATCTATCTATCTATCTATCTATCTATATATCTATCTATCTCAGTCTGTCCTTTATCTATCTATCTATCTATCTATCTATCTATCTATCTATCTATCTATCTATCTATCTCAGTCTGTCCTTTATCTATCTATCTATCTATCTATCTATCTATCTATCTATCTATCTATCTATCTATCTATGTCAGTCTGTCTATTATCTATCTATCTATCTATCTATCTATCTATCTATCTATCTATCTATCTATCTATCTATGTCAGTCTGTCTATTATCTATCTATCTATCTATCTATCTATCTATCTATCTATCTATCTATCTATCTATCTATCCCATTCTGTTTATATATTTGTTTATCGGCTTACACAATTCAACTATTATAATATAAAACCGATTCTTGAAAAATATCAGTATTTAATAGAAAAATGACTTTTCGCTCAATCTAAAATATATCTTTTTTGCATTTCGTGCCATAGTTTTCATGTATTTTTTTCTTTTTAAACGACACCAACCGAAACAATATTTTTCGTTAACAAAGAGAAAAAGAAAAAAACAAACAAACAAAACAAAAAATAACAACATAGGCACGTATTTAAGATGTAAACTTCAACAAAAACCGTGACCCTTTTAAAAGTTGTAGTTTTCTATTATGCAAGCAATTATCGATTTTTCACAAACATCTTAAGAAATCTAGGAACGTTACAGTTGTATCTATGGAATATTTTCGTCCAATAATGTTCCGATTTCATTTTTTATCATTGAAGTACTGTTTGGTAGCAATAAAAGGTTAGAGAGTGGCTTTTAAATCAATGTTGTTTACATGACAGATTTGCCTGACAGATCATATATTTTAAAAGCATTGCAAAGAGAGAAAAATATTTGAAACTTACCATCTATTGTGTCAGGTTTAGCAAAAATAATTTGTCATAGTAAAATCAAATCAGCAAATACGATCTGAAACTTATATTTCATATTTACTTATATTTCATATTTACTTATATTTCATATTTACTTATATTTCATATTTACTTGGAAGTGAAAAGAACAGTTTTATTGTTTTCAAGCGAACATGTCAATCAACTTCTAGTTTTATCAGGTTTTACTTACTTTTCTAATCATAAAATTCTTTTGAAATGTCGCATGGGTTATTATTTGGAATAAATAGTTAACCCCCTTTGACTATATGAACTAGTCCATAACTATAAATAAAGATCTCTAGGTCAGAGGTCAGAAGTCGTTTGGAGTCAGTCTTCAGACTAAGTAAAACAGGCGACATGTTAAATAGTATCACTTTTATTATAAGCGCTACGAAGTGCTTTATAACTGTCGACGAGGGATTCGAAACTCAAGCGATTTATGATGGTTGTGACGAAGATTTGAAACCCTGATGACTTATAAGAGTAACCAGGATTCAGGAACGCTTACGAATCCTGACTGGAGTGACAAGTATTTTGGAAACACATACTGAGTGAACAAGTACGGAAAAATATACTTGTTGCTTCGGGAACAAGCATACGGTTGCCGATAAGAATTCTAACCAGGTGTGTTTAAAAAACATTTTCTTTTGTAGAAGATAAAAGAATTCTCTTGGGTGTAGGAAAAAAACATATTCTTGCGAATATGGAGGACATTTTAGCATCGATAGTGGACTTTCAGCAGCAGCAGCAGCAGCAACAACAACAACAACAAAAATAGCAGCAACAACAAAATCAACTGTTGGTAGAACTATAAAAACAGCAACAGGTGTTGTTGGATATATATATATATATATATATATATATATATATATATATATATATATATATAGATATATATATATATAGATATATATACATATATATATACATATATATATATATACATATATATATGCATATATATATATACATATATATATATATATATATATATATATATATATATATATATATATATATATATATATATGTATATATATATATACAGAAGAAGTGTGATTGTAGCTGGAAAAAAAATCTGGAATTAAGACAAGGCAAAAAAGAACTAGACGCAAAGCGGGAAAAGAAACCAAAGCCAGT
>OZ038496.1:5350984-5396497 GCA_964036315.1 Acanthosepion esculentum
GAGAAATTTCTAGCGAATTATTAATTTGTGGGAGGTATCAAAATATAATACTATCGCTGACATCTCCATATTTAACGTATAAATCAAGGGTTTCGACGTCATAAAAACTATAAATTACAAAGGTTGTAATAATATTTGGTAAAAACTATTTAAGTCCACCTGTCAAGCATGGAAGAGTAACAACCTATATGACTGATGTCCAGTAGATATTAGTAAGTATATTTTAATCTCATTATAGACTATTATAGCAGAACACCAAATGAGACTAGCTTGATAGTCAATGTATCACATAACGGATTCTTCGTGAGCAGTTAATTTATTTTATAATTATAACATAAATAATTTAATATGAAAATAATCCTTTATCATTTTGAAATATCCAAGTGGGACGAGTGATCAAATATTTTTTCAATAAACATGCATTTCAGATTTAATTTGATTTTATCGACTGATAAATATGAAAACTTTATGCTTTAATGTTGAATTTATCTCTTTAATAAACGCATTAAACATAAATGAATTTACTTTATTGCATAATAATTGTTTTGTTTCGTGTTCCTGTTTTTCGTGCGCCAAGTGAATCACTTTCATATCAGTGGGGAAAAGACAACTTTTATGAGTTGAAGTAAATTCAAGTTCTTTCGTCATTTCAATTGGCAAATAATTAAAACCAAACGGTAACGAAATCTGGTTTTAATTCGATGAGTGAATTGTACCGTTTCTGACTGAATTCAGATAAGAATCGGGTTAAAATCTTTAACGAAATAAAGAGCATTGAGATCGTCTTCTAATAGATTGGCATCTAGATCCCGCCATTTTACTATTGAAATAGTTAAATGTAACCGCCTTTCTTTTCAATCCCATCTCGACCGTGGAACTCCATTCCGTTCACTTGCTTTTCCTGATAATTACAATCTTCAAAAAGTTAAATTCAACGTGAATCGCCATCTTCTGTTGTCTTGAATCCAGTTCATCTTTTGTCCTTTCCTCAATCCTCCCTATTCTCAGTCTTTTTTCACTTTTATTCTCCGTAACCCGCGCGTATTAGTGACATTGCGGCCTTGCTCGGGGTGAAATGATTGAAAAAATGAATCGGAAACATAATGAGGAAAAAGAGACGAGAGAAGCATTATTTGATTCGCATATCAAAATATCGCCGCTTTCATAATATCTAAGTCTTTATTCAGACGCTCAACTTCTCGAGAGCACCTCCTTGCGGCTGCTCGGTCTCACATTGACTGCTGACCTGAGATGGAACAAGTACATTGAGTCAATAGCTTCGTCCACCGCAAGGAAAGTTGGCTCCCTATGTCGCGCCAGGAAATTGTTCTCCCCCGAATCGATCCTTCAAATCTACAAATCGACCATTCGCCCTTGCATGGAGTATTGCTGCCATATATGGTCTGGAGCCCCTTCTGTTTGTCTCGGGGTTCTTGATAAGATCCAGAGACGGATATGCAATGTAATTGGCCCTGATCTGGCATCTAGTCTGCAGTCGCTCTCTCACAGACCTGCCATCGCCTCTCTCTGTCTTTTTTACAAATACTTTCATGGTAATTGCTCCGATGAGCTGCTTTCGCTGGTTCCTAGACTTCATGAATTTAAGCGTTCTACTAGGCTGGCATCTCGCTCTCATCCTTTCACTGACGAAACTGTTAAATGTAGCCGTCTCTTCTACTCCGATAGTTTCATGTCTCGCACCTCTCGCCTGTGGAACTCCCTCCCCATTTCCTGTTTCCCTGATAGCTATAATCTCTAACTATTCAAATGTAATGTAATTGACGTCTCCAGATGCCTTGATCTATCAACTATCCTTCTCTTCATCCTTTCCTCTATCACTCCTATTTTCTCTCACCCCAACTCTCTGAAACCCTTGTCTTGATCTATCTTCTATCCTTCTCCTCATCCTTTCCTCTATCACTCCTATTTTCTCTCGCTCCAACTCTCTGTAACCCCTTGCGTGCTAGTGGCTTCCCGCCTTGCTTGGGGTGAAATGCTGAAAAAATATTCTGTACACATTTAACAGAAGACAAACTGTAGCTGCAAGATGAATACGCCCAGATAAAACAATATGTAATGAACAAAACAAAACAGTCTTCTAACAATGTAGACATCAACAATAAGGAACGCAAGTCATTTATTCATTTGGTGACATAATTCCTACCTGATCTGAAGTCAATCAAAAGAGAAGACTGTGAAGATAATAAAAATTAAATCGACAGAACGTTACGGCCAAAATTTATTGCATAGAGTTGAAACAAACGTGGAAAACAACGCTAAACTTAATTGTCTGTTTTACGAATGTAAGAATAAAAATCTGGCATTAGGAAGTGTGGATAATCTCACTTGACTTTTCTAAAAACCGTCGTTAGGGGACGCTCTATCTATAAATAGGAAATCATATTCTCACTCATTCTCTTTCCTCTTTTGCAGCTTTGTCTACAAGATGTAGCCGCACATGGGGAAAAGTGTCCCTCACTGGAGAACGTTCATATTAATGCCTTACATGACATTTTGTACTCTTTCATACACGGGTCTACCACAATCTAGGCATACACAATCTTCACAAAACACAAACACACATTCTCTAATTATAACGCTTTACCTTTAAAAGTATTACTCGTTTACAGTCATTGTATTACTTTTGTTAATACATGCATTGTCCTTTATTTTATATATTGTTTTGTGTTATTAATTTATAACTCGGACTCATATGTAATAATTATTACGGGAATATAATGCCAGGGAGACACATAGTTTCTACATGAACACAACAAACATTCCCGTTACACAAGGTACGTCAGTCGGATTTTAATTAAGTGAAAACCTATTATATTGCCTCTATCTGTGTAGATGTAATAGATATTGTAGTCGGTCTAATCGCTTACAATTTAACAGGTATTACCGATATGACATATTCTGGGTGTATAGTGTTGATAGATCTCTCCTCGTATTTTGATGGTAATCGGATTTAATCAATCTAGCTTACTGGATTTGGGCCAACAATAAATTATCATATTTCATGGAAATACAACATTTATGAGCATCTTGATCGACAGTTGTTTACTTCTTTGCCAAACGTAGGAATACTGTTGTCACTTTGGTACAAGATGGACAATACTGTGCCTTTGGTACAAGATGGAGAATATTGTGCCTTTGGTAAAAGATGTACAATATTGTCCCTTTGGTAAAAGACAGACACTGTTGTCCCTTGGGTACATGATTGACAATGTTGTCCCTTTGGTACAAGATGGACAATGTTGTCCCTTTGGTACAAGAGAGACACTGTTGTCCCTTTGGTACAAGATGGACAATGTTGTCCCTTTGGTACAAGATGGACAATATTGGACCCAGAAGGAAATAAGTAAAGAACAGAAATCAAAGAAAATAATAATAATAATAATAATAATAATAATAATAATAATAATAATAATAATAATAATTTTCAGTAGAAATTGTCATGATGCCATTTCTGACTTCATTTCTAACCTTAGGTCCCTGGGCGGGACCCAGAAAGAAATGAGTATACAACAGAAATCAAAGGGAATAATAATAATAATAATAATAATAATAATAATAATAATAATAATAATAATAATAATTATTATTATTATAATTATTATTATTATTATTATTATTATTATTATTATTATTATTATTATTATTATTATTACAGCCCACACCTTAAAAAGGGTTTTATCTATTTTTTCAAGACTACTCAGTGGAAAATATCATGATGCCATTTCTGACCTTAGGTTTCTGGTTGAGACCCGGAAAGAAATGAGTACAGATCAAAAATCAAAGGAAATAATAATAATAATAATAATAATAATAATAATAATAATAATAATAATAATAATAATGTTTTGATATGAAGAAATATTGAAATCATAAAATAATGTTAGCATGCTTTCTTGTTTGTTAATGAAATATTTATTACTTAGAATTGTTTTTTGTTCCAGTTACTTTCATGCCTTCTATTAGACTGTGATAACGAAATCATTCTGCTTAGTACTTTGGTTAGAAAACCGAAAACATTAACACCATCTCGCCCACGCCATTTTGAATAAATTCACTTTTAATCCATCAAATGGAAATTTTCAAGTTTATCCGAAATAATAACTTTATTAGCGTTTCGGAAAATGTTTCTAAGTATTTCCTAAGTTAAGAATTTATTATTAATCCGAGAGCCGATCAGAAATTTGAAAAGAAATCTCATTTGATTATCTCCGTTCTAAAGGAATACGAAAGATTACAAGATTTGAAACGCTAAACCAAATTAAAGCTGGAGTATATATCGCACTGAATGTGGTAAACAGATGAGGAATGTGGCCTGAAGAATCTTTGTTGGATAGAATTTTTTAAAATATGAATAAAAAAGTAAAGTTTTATGAATACTTCAGGTGGTCGGTTGTACCATTTGCTTTTCGAGAGAAAGGCTGCTGTTAGAGTTCGCTTCAGGGCGACGAAGCACTTTGCAAACGAGAAAAAAATACTCACAAAGAAGTCAGACTAAAATGATGGAAAAAAGGTGTTATTAAAATGACTCTTTGGCAAAGTGCTCCCATAACTTGATATTTCGAATGATATGAAAGAAATTTGTACATTTTTGAACGACCTTCCAAGCATTGAAACAGATGACAGGTTCCTAAATTATCCAGAACACGAGTAAAAGCTGAAAAAAGCTTCAAAAATTAAAAAGAAAAAACACGAATAAAAAAAAAATGAATAAAAGTCAGTAAAGTTGTGAGAAAAAAGATGGAGGCAAAATTTTGAAATGAGATTAGAGCATGAATTTTGTGTCTGACATTTTGGCGCGAACTGTATGCAAATTGTTTTTTGTTTTTTTATTTAGTCGAAGCAAGAGGATAATTAGATTTCTATCTCGAGCGACTGGCGGGCGTGTTGGGAAAATGTAAAACTGGGAACGGAAAAGGTGAAAAGTCTGAAAAACACAAAGACAAACGGAGAAGCGATGAGAAAAAAAAACAGTGAATAATAAAAAGATAAAAGAAATTCAAAAGAATCAAAGAGAAGATCTGCTATAAATTCGATAGAGACGGTAAGAGGAAAGCAAAGTGAAGAGAAAAAAGAAGAGAAACGGGGAAGATGAAAAGAAAAAGTTATAAGAAGGAGTAGTGGACGAAGAAATAAGAGAAAGAAAAGAAATGTGGGAGAAAAAGAGAAGGATGAAAAGGAAAGGTCCTAAGAAGAGGAAAGTGGTAAAGATCGAGAAGAAATAAGAGAGGGAAAAGAAAAGAAAAGAAAAAAGACAAAAGAAAAATGGGAGAATGAAAAGGAATAGATCACAAAAGGAAAGATAGAGAGGAAATAAAAGAAGGAAAATAAGAGAAGCAAATGAAAAAGAAAAAGAAGAAGAATTAAAAGAAACAAATGAAGAAATTAATAAAGAAATAAAATTGAAATCAGGAATAATAAGATTTAAAGACACAAATAAATATAAAACATTTATATCCTGTGGATTAATTGGATTTTCTTAATTATAAATCTATTAATTCCAATAATCATTTTTCTGCTCTTCTTCTTATCACTTCTATAACAAAATATTTAGCAACTGTTGCATCTAACCACGCATGGACGACTGAATGTCAGTTTCTTTTTTTGCAGATTTAAATATTCCAAAGATGAAGAGAAAAGAAACAAAAAAAACAAAAACAACAACAAAAAAAATAAATCAACAAATGATGCAGACGTACAGGGTAAGGCGATAAACTACATCCAGCAGCAAGGCCTCTGATCAGGAGGTTTCGAGGAGCGTGGAACAACCTCTTAATTGCGGGTGTTGCCAGGTCCGGCCTGACCCAGGGTGGTAGCAACTGTTAGGGTCCCAGCTATTGGCAAATAGTTAACCCCGAAACTGGGGTAAAAACACTATGAAAGTGTAAAACTAGGTTTTGATACCAGAAATACTTTGTAAGAAATTATTTCCAGCAATAAATGTTTGAAGAAAAAATAATATTACCAGCAATACATTTTTGAAAAAAATATTACCAGCAATAGTTTTTTTGGAAAAACATTATTACCAGAAACACATTCTTGAAGGAAAAATGTTACCAGAAATAGTTTTTGACAAAACAAAGTATTACCATTATTAAAAATTTTGTCGGCATTAAATAACCCATTGAGGTTGATATGCCGTAAAACAAATAAACCAAACCAGTCTAAACCAAAGAATATATATTCTAAACATACGAATCTATCTTAAAAATGTTGGCATTAAATAACCCATTGAGGTTGATATGACGTAAAATAAAATAAACGAAACCAATCTAAACCAAAGAATACATATTCTATTCATACGAATCTATCCTAAAAAATTTTGTCGCCATTAAATAACCCATTGAGGTTGATATGCCGTAAAACAAAATAAACCAAACCAATCTAAACCAAAGAATACATATTCTATTCATACGAATCTATCCTAAAAATGATGTCGGCATTAAATAACCCATTGAGGTTGATATGCCGTAAAACAAAATAAACCAAACCAATCTAAACCAAAGAATACATATTCTATTCATACGAATCTATCCTAAACATGTTGTCAGCATTAAATAACCCATCGAGGTTGATATGCCATAAACCAAACCAAACCAAACCAAACCAAACCAAACCAAACCAAACCAAATGATGCTGACGAAGAAATATTGAGAAAAAGCGTTGTTTTGAACAATCACAAAAGAAAGAACAATATCACGTGATCTATTCAAGTTCCGATTAGGGAGACCAGCGTACCTCCTGTAAATATATTGAATGACAAAAAATCGAGAGAAAGTTTTGAAAATCAAACATAAACGCATATTGTGAATCAACGTCGTTTAGTTCAGAAAGTCCAGAAAACTTTGGATTTAAAAAGATAATCGATAATAAACAAAACGAAATAAATGGACATCCTTGCAAAGAAAAGGAAAGAAAAACGACACGATATAGATATGACAAGAGAAAGAAGCGTGAGTTTCTTGCAGCTGTTACTTCATTGACTTCTTTTGAAAGCAATCATTCTTAGTGTTTTCAAAAAAAAATACTGAGCGCTTAGTGAACTCTGGCCACGATAGTGTCGCTCTTATACAAAGTCAGGTACGGGGTAATCTTTCAGAAGACTATTATAGCTATGGAAGACAATATCATCAGATTTTCTTCAACAATCAAAACTATTTTTCTCTTATTTGATATATATATATATATATATATATATATATATATATATATATATATATATATATATATTTCATTGAATACGACAGACAAGAAAAAAAGCTAACAATAATGGAAGCCTTATTAATAAGCCTTGTTAATAAAAACAAAAAAACAACAATAATAATATTAGCTTTGAACATGGACATAATATCTTGATCGTGTTTTGAAAAATGAAAAAATTTATAAAACATACATACAGCAAACTATTTCTTATTTAACAGTTAAAATATTTAATCCTTGAAAATGACTAAATGTATAGCCGCACATTTAAGCGGATAAACCTTATTATAAAAATAACTAGAGAAATAACATTCAAATGCACATTCAGAAAGTAATCAGATTAAAAATAAATGGGTAAATGGCTTGTCCAGCATAAAATATTGTTTAAATTATAAGGTTGAATTCGGTTGAGTACTTAGAAACTATTGCAATCGTTAGGTTTCTACCCTAGCCTCAAATCTAATGGAGAATCAAAAAGGCTCATGATAAACAACAACCTGTACTTATCTATTTGAAGATAAGTCTTATTATTAACTGCTGAAATTCTTTATTGGTTGTACTTAATTCTACATTAGTACAAAACTATATTCGAAATGTCAAATCTTTCATTATTACTCGCACTTAGTATTAAGTTGCCGACATAAATTCATAAACTCTTAGGCGTGAGTTAGTGTCAAATTGTACTATTATTTCTGTATCCTAACTTTGTCATAAAAATATCATTGATCCTTCTTCGAATGTGGGACGGCTGTACCCAAAAATGTGGTCACTGCTCTGAGAAATTTGGTTTCAACTTGGAAAAGAAAAGCTATCTTTAACTTGCCCAAATGTTTATTTCACCTAATCATTTATATTTTGCTTTTTTCAATTATTTTGTTAAATATTTGATGACTTTATCATCATAAGATTCTAAAAAACATTAAAATGGGGTTCCAAATATTCCAGTTGTCATATCCAGGTTTCAACATATTTGGAGAAGCATGAAAAATCAAATAGAGATTTTTTAAAAACTTTTTTGCTGTTCCTCGAGAGACAAAATCATCTCTTAATACCAATCTGAGTGTTTGGAACGAGGAATAATAATGATAATAATAATAATAATAATAATAATAATAATAGTACTATTAATAATAATAATAATTACTATTATTCGCAGATTTATTTGGATCGTTGTCCTTATCTTCGTTGTTACAGTTTCGTCATTGGAATCTAGCAAAATAACCACAAGCTGTATCCCACGGGCGAATTGCAAAAAGGATGGAATTTTAAAATATTTCATAAGATTTGTCGGCTCTAGTATTGCCAGGAAGACGAAAAGAGCCTATTCTTGTGCCCAGTTCGAAATGCCGAGAAATTTGCCGAATTCAGCAGGTACGCGAAGACGATTGAAAAGTACCACTTCTGAAACTTTATGACTTTACAACCAAGGTAACGATAACAGTTGGATTGAATCAGCGGATAAACCTTATATTAATTACATTTAAGCGGATAAACCTTATATTAATTACATTTAAGCGGATAAACCCTATATTAATTACATTTAAGCGGATAAACCTTATATTAATTACATTTAAGCTGAATCTGGATAATAGTTATTTTTTATTTTATTTTATTTTTTTAACAATTTCACCCCAAGCAAGGCGAGAAGCCACTAGCACGCAAGGGGTTACAGAGAGTTAGAACGAGAGCAAAGAGGAGTGATAGAGGAAAGGGTGAAGAGAAGGATAGGGGATAGATCAAGGCATCTGGAGACGTCGATTGACATTACATTTGAATAGTTGGAGATTATAGTTGTCAGGGAAACAGGAAAAGGGGAGGGAGTTCCACAGGCGAGAGGTGCGAGACATGAAGCTATTGGAGTAGAAGAGACGGCTATATTTAACAGTTTCGACAGTGAAAGGGTGGGAGCGGGATGCCAGCCTCATAGGACGCTTGAATTCATGAAGTCTGGGAACCAGCGAGAGCAGCTCATCGGAGTAATTACCATGAAAATATTTGTAAAAAAAGACAGAGAGAGAGGCAGGCGATGGCACGTCTGTGAGAGAGTGACTGCAGACGTGATGCCAGATCAGGGCCAATTACATTGCATATCCTTCTCTGGATCTTATCAAGAACCCCGAGACAAACAGAAGGAGCTCCAGACCATATATGGCAGCAATACTCCATGCAAGGGCGAATGGTCGATTTGTAGATTTGAAGGATCGATTCCGGGGAGAAAAATTTCCTGGTGTGGCACAGGGAGCCAAATTTCCTTGCGGTGGACGAAGCAATTGACCCAATGTATTTCTTCCATCTCAGGTCAGCAGACAGCGTGAGACTGAGCAGCCGCAGAGAGGAGCTCTTGAGAAGTTGAACTTCAGACATTCTAATGGGATGCAGGGAAGGATCCCTGTGGTGATTGATAGAGAGCAGTTTTCTTTTTGAGGCGTTAAAGTTAACCAGCCAATTCCTGCCCCAGTTCACAACCGATTGGAGGTCCTTTTCGAGACGAACGGCCAGTTTATTTTGTCAGTGACACTAGATTTGTTTTTGAGGCAGGAATAAATTGTGGTGTCGTCCGTGTAGATGCCAACTTGGGAATCTATGGCGTCTGGAAGATCATTTATAAACATAAGGAACAGAGTAGGGCCTAGGGTGGAGCCTTGAGGAACCCCTGCGTCCGTGGGATAGGAGCTGGAGGAGAATCCGTTGAGAACGACTTTCAATTCACGGTTTGACAGGAATGATTGAATGAATCATATTAATCTTTTGGTCTTCGAAGAAACACTTGGAGTAAAATTAATCTGACAGTAAAGCGTATATACGCCTCAAAATCAAGGAATATTTATAATAATGATCAAAGGCAAGTAGGAGTCAATATATATATATATATATATATATATATATATATATATATATATATATAAATAAATGACAATAGGAAAACAGTAATTGCTGACGCCTTTCGTCCAATGTGGACATTTTCAAAGCAAGAAACGAAATGAATTTCATTTAACAAAGAAAATTAATAAAAACAACAAAAAAAAAAAACAGAGTGTGCTTAGCAACTGGAATGTAGGGGACGCTATTTTCAGTAAACAATATGAAAATAGCGTCCCCTACAGTCCAGTTGCTAAGAACACTCTGTTTTTTTTTGTTGTTTTTATTAATTTTCTTTGTTTAATTAAATTCATTTCGTTTCTTGCTTTGAAAAAGTCCACATTGGACGAAACGCGTTAGCAATTACTGTTTTCCTATTGTCATTTATTCATAAATCTTGTCTTCTCTAAAAGTTAACTTTGAGAAATTTTCACACACACACATCTATATATATATATATATATATATATATATATATATATATATATATATATAAGATAAACGAGTCTTAGTAATGGTATGAAAATGTTTCTTCAATCAGAATTCGAATGAAAAAATGATTTACTTCAGGTAGATAAATTGTCTGAAAGGATTTTCGTAATGTTTTTGTCATTGTTGCTTGTTAATATAAAATCGACAGAGAATCGTGATATTGTGTGGATATAAACAAAATCGAGAAAGCCTAATCGAAGAGAAATGGGTTAATAATCAATGACTATTAATAAGATTTGTGGCTTTCAATTAGTTAAATCAAAATAAATATTTCAATTAAAGCCGTTTCAGTTAAAGTTTTTGAAAGTTGGATTAAATTCTCTGAAATTCAATTTAAAACCGATTATATACTTTCAGACGGTAGAGATGATCAAAGACTTTAAAAATGTAATAATTCGATTCGATTCGTCGATCACATGGTTCTACAATTTTAAACGGAAGACGGAATACCTGTGAGCGTGTATACGATAATGAAGAGACCAAAAAAAAGGTGAACATTGCTCATCATAAACATTTGACTGATTATATTTTCATAAAATCTTCAGCTGACTCTGTTTCCGATTTTTTTTTAACTTCATTTAGAAAACAAATACGCATCTTATCTGAAAGAAACATTTTTTTTATTATAGAATCATTGTTTAAATAAACTAATTACAAATTGATTATTGCTGTACAATCTAGTCATGAACAGAAAAAAACTGGAAAAAAAGCAACAACAACAACAATAACAATTGTCGTACTAACCTGTGAGGCCATAGTGTTTTCTGGATTCCACGAAAGAATTGGTATCCCGACGGACTTTGCAAGTTGGGGAATATAACGAACCGCCGTCGGCGGGGAGGGTAGAAATGTCGGATTATGGATGTGTAGCAAAGTGATAGTATTATTCCGAAAGAAATCGTTACAGAAGGCGTCCAAAATCTCCTTGGTACTGTAGCTCTGAATTGAGCGAAGGTATCCGCGTGCGTTGAAGCCTGATACTTTACGTCTGTGTAAATTAATGGCACGAATTACATAGCCGATTAATTTTGGCCGGTCAAATGGGCTGTCTTTTGTCACCACGGCTAGGCTAACCGGGCGTGGGTTTGTACTGGGCAATAGACTTGCGTCTGGCATGTGAAACATTGACAACATTAATAAAAGCCAAACATTTAAATGAGCCGCCATGTTTCGCTTCCTTTTTCTTAAAGTAGAACGATGTCGTTTTAGAGAAATAAATTTTCAAAAGTATTCTCTCTTTTTACTCAAACAGAAACGCACCAATGCACACGATAGACAATGTTTACCAAACCCTCTAAAATGACTAAATGATATTGGAATATAATAATTAGAAAATAATTTTGAATATTATGGAATTATTTGATTTTCTTTCGACAGGTTTAATCATGGCTTCTGCGTTTTTAAATTTGTCGTGATAACCTTTGACAAACACTTCAACATAAAAAAGAATTTTAAAGAGAGCGATATAATAGTGTGGGTCGATGCTTTGTGTACGTTAGAGAACAGAGAATGTCTGATAAAGGATGCCTCCTGATTCCTTTAAAACGCATCTCCCAATGATTCGAACAATGGTTAGAGACAAAGAAATTGATTGAATTTGCTTCAGCGCGAAATGTGTGAATGGCATTCGTAAAACGAGAGACTAAAATATCCGGTATTCTTCGTACATCTAATATGTATATAAATATGTTTATTCATATACTTTCCAGTATTTACACGACAGACTTAAACAGTATTGAAAATATTCATAAAGAAAGATGTGACGAGTAGTTTACCTTTATGTATAGTTAGTGAATAGCTGCGTTTCTTTTTACTCGTCTTGGAAATTGGTTACACGAGTTTAAATCGAAATGATGTAATGATATAATATTGCGTATAAAAAAGACGGGTTATTACATATGATAGTTTTATGTACAATGCGTGGATGGCTCTTGTTGTCAGTGTTTGGTACAACGGAGAATTATAAGTTGAAATTATTAAAACTGAATAAAACGTTCTAACTTAAGTTAAATGATTAGAAAAGTGATTCTCAAATATATAAATTGAATAAAATTATGAAAAGCTCCGGCAGAAAACTTTCTCTAGACAAACTGAAGAGGAAATAAAGAAATAGCTATAAATTAGTCAAGAACTATTATTAAACAAAATGAAAACGTTTTAAAATATTGAAAGAAAAACAAAAAACAAAGATAAAATTTAAAAAAATAATTTGTTTTGGAGGTTTGTCTTGAGGCTGACCTTTTAAGGTTCTACCAGGGTTTGATTGTGTGTCTGTGGCATTAATTTTGCAATACTGCTATATAGAATCGCCGAGAGAGTGGTAAGGTTTGGCTTCGTCTCCTGTCGCCGGATTTTCCATCATGCTGGAGCCAATACCTTTACAGGAGACCCCAGCACATAGTTATCGACAATATTGGGTTTTGCTCCCAATCCATGTTTGCCAATCGGGCACAGGGATGCTGCTCTCTTATCACGTGAGCGTCGAGATCCAATTCAATAATCCAGAATCAGCAGTTTTCTTCACGTTTCAATGGTGAGTAAATCTAGAAAGAAAAGAAAAAAAAAAGTTACATGCAAGGTCATTCAGCGTTGCCTGGTTAAAACTAACTTTTAACAGGTCTTTAATTATTTAGAAAATTTTCTTTTAATTGTAGCTGGAAACTACGAAATAACGTTTTCCTGAGGTTCTTATATTTTTCTTGCAAAAGAAAAGAAAACATACAAATAGAATATAATGTTAAATTTCTAAGAATAATTCTGATGATAATTTGGATAAAAATAAGACAATTGGAAAACATATCCGACTTTATCAAGGCAAATTTAAAAGCGAGATGTTTTTAGTTATATTAAATTCAAATATAAAAGGAACACTCCTGTGTAAAGTTATCAACATGCAGAAAGAGACTTAAACAGCGTTTACTTTATAAAGAGGGTTCCAATAAGTTGGACCGATTTTAAATGTGAATTACGTTTAAGAGTTTAATGATTTTTTTCTTTTTCTTTCAGATTTGGCGGACATTTGAGCGATATTATTTTTCACACATAATTCCAATGACTTAAATAACATGATCCAATAGAGAAATAAATGAATTTTCACCAATAACACTGATTTATTTACTGATGACTTTGATCCTACTTAATGAAACGCCCTTTATTTGGATTTAATATTTACATTAATTTATATATTTTCCAATTTGTCTTTTTTTATCCATAGAATATAATACAAATTAAATAATGTACCATGACAGATGTTTCGTATATAAAAACGCTAATAGACAAAATAACAAAATAAATACAACCTTAAACCTGAAGCAGGGATTTGTATGACAGACTAAAAATGTCCCAAGAATATATAGCGGAAACATATCCAAATTTAAATAAAATATTATCTGAACACAAACATCTGTTTTACAAAACAAAACATCAGACATAAAGAATGCAGTTTTAAGTGAAAGTGAAAGTAACATATAAAGTAGAAACGTAGAAAGTAACAGATAACGTATAAAGGAAACATATATTGAAAAGGCATTACTTGTAACTGAAACATGTGACCTAGGACTTTTTTCCTATTTTGTCATTCAGTTATTTACTATTTGAGTGATATACTGATTTGTATATAAGTGATCTATCTATCTATCTATCTATCTATCTATCTATCTATCTATCTATCTATCTATCTATCTATCTAATTCTGTACATATCTATCTATCTATCTATCTATCTATCTAATTCTGTACATATCTATCTATCTATCTATCTATCTATCTATCTGTCTATCTATCTATATAATTCTGTTCATATCTATCACAAACTGTTCGCAGCTATCTATCTATCTATCTATCTATCTATCTATCTATCTAATTCTGTTCATATCTATCACAAACTGTTCGCAGGAATCTATCTATCTATCTATCTATCTATCTATCTATCTATCTATCTATCTATCTATCTAATTCTGTACATATCTATCTATCTATCTATCTATCTATCTATCTATCTATCTATCTATCTATCACAGTCTGTTCATATGTATCTATCTATCTATCTATCTATCTATCTATCTATCTATCTAATTCTGTTCATATCTATCACAAACTGTTCGCATCTATCTATCTATCTATCTATCTATCTATCTATCTATCTATCTATCTATCTATCTATCTATCTACACACACATAGGGGCACATGCACACACACATATACAATAAAATATAGTTTTCTCGGAAGTTATATTTATGGGTTAAAGTGCTCAATATCTGGGATAGAACGTATGTAAATATAAACATGGGAATAGAGTCCCAAACCCAGTGGCAAGAAAATTGTTTCACCCTTAAATGCTCTCTTTTTAGGCCATGACGATTGCATTTAAAACTAAAACAGCCTGTTGCTAGGGTGTTGTCTTCAATGTCCATCTTTATATTTATATATAAATCTATAAATATAAAAAAAACAAAAAAAAAACAGCCACTCAAAAATTAGTTTTTTACGTTGTTTTCCGCCGGCAAAGTGGATGTTGGTAGAATGCCAATAGAAAATGGACCTTTCCACAAATAACCTAGAACGTATTTTGCTCTGTTACTGATAAGTAACTGAACGGTAAAATAACTTTTGATGTGAAAGTACACGCGAGAAATACTTTCAAGTTGAGATATATATTATTAAATCCCGCTATGCAGAAAAAAATGACACAAAGTTACATTAATCGACACTTACTGTATGTTTAGGGAAACCAAACACCGAATATGAACACTGTTAGGCGATGGGTAATTAGTTTTAGTCGTGGTTACAGCATTCTGTTTGACAAGAGACTTTCTAGACTGAATTTGATAACATATATATTTATCCATTCAGTCAGTTATGTGCCATGCGTGATACACGCTTAGGCGATCATGTATCTTTCGATACATAACTGATGAGGCTGATTTTTTCCCGCAGTAAGTTACCATTTCTTTCTGCGGTAGATCTGTTGCCATGCAAGGCTATATAACCCCGCCTGTCCTATTATTTACCCATAGCTGGGGGGGGAGAAGGCGAGGATTCATACCTTTCCCAGGGGTATTAGCACGTAAATGAATGTAATGGATTCGAGTGGAATCGAACTCGGCCCTCCGATTCCTCATTCCGAGTCGTTATCCATTACTCCACCATTTATCCATGACTTGCATTATTTACATTATTCAGACTGTTATCCTCATCTTAATTGCTATGTTCACAACTTTCGGCCGTTGTACGATCCGGCCTTCTTCATGTAATTGGAATTTCGAACAGAACCCTTTATTTCGTCCACCGACGTGGATTGTTCTAGTTCCACAGATAACCTCAATGACACATAGCCAAGTGGATAAAGATGTTGGTTAGAACCAGTGACTAGACCGAAAGAGTTGTGAGTTCAATACCAGACTACAGCAGTGGTGGACCAAGAACTTGGGGAATTGAGTTAAAGGGAAATAAAGGAAACACCCGGAAGAAGCATGGCACGTGGAACTAGAAAAAATCTACCTCGGTGGACGAAATAAAGAGTTCGACGAAATTCCAATCACCTGAAAACGGCCGGAGCGTACAACGGCCGAAATATTTGGAATATGGCAATGAAGATGAGGATAACAGTCCGAATAATGTAAATAATGCAAGTAATCATAATACCTCATCTCAGAGATATAGAGGCCGAAACGTTGTGAATATGGTAATGAAGATGAGGATAACAGTCCGAATAATGTAAATAATGCAAGTAATCATAATACCTTATCTCAAAGATATAGAGGCCGAAACGTTGTGAATATGGTAATGAAGATGAGGATAACAGTCCGAATAATGTAAATAATGCAAGTAATCATAATACCTCATCTCAGAGATATAGAGGCCGAAACGTTGTGAATATGGCAATGAAGATGAGGATAACAGTCCGAAAAATGTAAATAATGCAAGTAATCATAATACCTCATCTCAGAGATATAGAGGCCGAAATGTTGTGAATATGGCAATGAAGATGAGGATAAGAGTCCGAATAATGTAAATAATGCAAGTAATCATATTGCCTCATCTCAGGGATATAGATAGATATTTATTCATCTGCTATACAGTCAATCATCACGTAAAATCATTAATAGTGTAGTGATTTTGAATCAGAGTTGATGCATCATTCGTCTGACATTAGATAAGCTTAACAAATATCCAGATACAGAATCTGTCCAAAACAATGGCGCATATATTGAGGTTTGGATTCATTATACAGAAGTCAAAAATTAGCTTGCTAAAAAAAATTAGCTTGCTAACTTCGATAGCTAAAATGATCTGATTGCTTATATCCATGGGATAAGATAATTTATCTGCCTGCCAAAAAAACCTGAGACATCTCGTCAACAAAAGGAAACTCGTATGCTTGGAGACAGAATCACATGAGGCTGAATTAAAATGAAGTGAAAAGTATATTTGTCAAAACAATAATTGTGCTTCTAAAACAAAGATAATGTCGTCATAACAAAAGAAAAAAAAAACCTTACCCTTTTAAGAATAATGTTTTGTAGAGATTGGGAGAGACCCACGCACCTGTACACAAGTCTTTTAAGAGGTCGCTAAGAAGAAGTATAATTCGTTTCAATACTTAAAAAGGAAATCAATCGTCTGAAAAATGTACTTTTCTCCTCGGGCGCCTTCATATGCTACACAAGCCTGTTTTTCCCACAGAGCTTCCTAAACTAATTGAAACAAGAAGCATAGTTTTCCCGCAGCACTAAAGGGCAGTGGTATGGTGGGGTAAAGCAAGGAAAATGGCGGACGAGAAGAGGCTGGAAATATTTTCGAGTTCCCTATTAAAATTTCAGTTATTTAAAAAAAAAAAAAATCTAATCTAAATCTCAATTTTCCTTTTATATTTCTTTCGATGCAGTCATTTATACATTTGTGTGTTTATGAATAAACCTCTTACTCACTATGATCTTAATCCTCTTTGGGGATTGAGGATTACTGCCTCATTCAGAAATAGCACCAAAAGGTTCATCACCGTTGTTATTTTCTGTCTGTCTATGAGTTATTGTAAGTATTTACACTATTTACATAGTTATCCCTACTTTTGTTGTCATATTCACGACGTTTCCCAACGACACGTGGCACGGTGGATAAAAACGTTGGGTGAAGCAATCCAAAAGTGACTTGACTCAAAGAGTTGTGAGTTCAATATCTGACAACGACAGAGGCGAAGAAAAACATGGAGAGGTGAAGATGATTAACGGAAACTGAAATAATCCAGAAAGGGCATGGCACGTGGAACTAGAACAATCTACTCACGTGGACTAAATAAAAGGTTAGGGTCGAAATTCCAGCGTATATCAATCGAAGAAAGCCGGAGCGTAGAACGGCCGAAACATTGTTAATATTACAACAAAGATGAGGGCAACAGTCCGAAGACTATAAATAGCGTTGTTACCTTATATTTCTTTTTCGATTTTCAAAGCTAGACGATAGTAAGCAATAAAATATGACTAGAGATGGGACCGGGCACAGAAAAAGTGGACATATATAGGCGAAAGAAACATGAAATGTAAGAAATCAAATTTTATTCCAATTCTCAAAGACTTATTTCTTATGAACCATTCCTACGGGCGGCAAAATAGAAATTCTGAGATGAAGATATTTTTTTTGTTTATTGTTCTAAAATTCCTGTTAGAATTTTCTACACATAGTTCTTGCTGTAACATTTGCCAAACATTTTGGCCGATAAACGAGAATATAATAATAAGTTTGTAGCACGACAGTTTGGGTTAAATCTGCTCTAAACTCTTCCCGAATAATGTTCGATATCATTGATTTAAACAAAGAGTAAAAATGAAGGCGTTACTGTAAAGTTTTCTGTGAAATCTGAACGCTCTTTTCAACATTAACTGACACATTTCTTGAATTATTTATTGCGTAATATGTTCTTGAACCAAAATAATATCTTCTGGTGTGATTACGTCTATTAATTATATCCAAGAGGAACAAGTTTTTTTTTCTTTTAGGACACAGGTGAAAGGAACTCCACAGTTTCATTTGTACATTGTCCTGATTATTCTTGGGTAAGATAATGGAGTAATTTTCTATTTTTCTTCACGCTTTTAATTTCACATTTGCCCTTTTCTAACACAGGTTTCTACTCAAAATAGTCGGTGTTAATATGGAACCCGTAGCTAGTCGATTCATGCTTTTCTCGAGGGCATTAGTTCAACACTAATAAAAATTGTCTTAGGTAGAATTTGAACTCGGTTGATTACATTTTCTTCACAGATGTTTTTAACTACGTTTAGTTTAGGATCAAAACCAAGTATTTCTCCCCGGCGTACATGTACTTATATATCTGTCAGCGGGCATATATATATATATATATATATATATATATATATATATATATATATATACATATATATATATATATATATATATATATATATATATATATATATATATATATATATATATATATATATATATATATATATGAAGAAATATACTCTTAAGGTGTGCTATATTTATGGGATAAAGTGCTCAATGTCAGAGATAGAACGTGTGTAAATATAAAAGTGAACATTGAAGTCAACACTTAAGGCGACAGGATGTTTCACGCTAGACGAAATCGTCAGGTCACGATTGCGTCTAGCATGAAACAGTCTGTCGCCTGTTAATGGTATTTGTTGTAGCATACCTACGGATGATAATAGGTATGTCTACATTCACATAAATACAATAGTAACTACTGTATGTTGGTAGCCAGAGAGGATCCCCAGACGAGGCTACGTTGAAGGACAGAGTCTCGTATCGCGAAACAGCTATTCGACCCCGTTTTATACGCGGTCTACGGGGAATTTTTGGCCGAGCCTACGGGCTCGGATACCCCATATTAAATTCGGCTTTGTGCCACATCTGACGTCGTGGGGCGGTTGGTAGATATCCTGCAGTTAGAGTTTCATTGTGGAATTCACTTGACTCACTTCTAGCAGTTGAGTACTACTTCTACGCGCCGCTGGCGAATCTTATATGTGTTATTCTTGTCCTAAGTATTATCGTTCATTACCAACCTTCGTTTGATTATTCTATGTAGTAAACTTCCCTAGATTAGAACCGTAATATTAACTATTCCATTGAAAGGGAACTTTTGGTATTCATTAAATAAGCAACCAGTGCTAATTACGGTTGAAAGTTATGAAATTTTTCTTTTAAAACAAATTTTCAGGAAAATAAGTTTCTCAAATCCATTAAACGTTATCACTCATTCCAGTACTGATTGGGGTTTCCTTCCTTTCCTTTTGTTTGAAGTAGTGTGGAATGTCATTATTTTCTATTATAGTTACATGTGCTGTCCATTTTGGTTGTTGCTATTCTTCTCTGGAATTTCTGTTGTTTGGTACAGTTCTTTGTACACTATTTACATTATTCGGACTATCGTCCTCTTCTTTGTCGCCATATTTATTACAACGTTTCGGCCTTTCAGTATCTGTCTATATTTCTGAGATGAGATATTATGTACACTATTTACATTATTCGGACTATTGTCCTCATCTTTGTCGCCATATTTATTACAACGTTTCGGCCTTTCAGTATCTGTCTATATTTCTGAGATGAGATATTATGTACACTATTTACATTATTCGGACTATTGTCCTCATCGTTGTTGCCATATTTATTACAACGTTTCGGCCTTTCAGTATCTGTCTATATTTCTGAGATGAGGTATTATGTACACTATTTACATTATTCGGACTATTGTCCTCATCGTTGTTTCCATATTTATTACAACGTTTCGGCCGTTGTATGCTACGACCTTCTTCAGGTGGTTGGAATATCGAACTGAACCTTTTATTTCGCTCACTGGGATAGACTAGTTCCATGTGCCATGTTTAATGGATGTCAGTTATCAGTTATCTCCTGTTAATTCCCCTCTTAACGTTCTCCCCTGCCTTAACTGGGTATTGAACTCACACTCTTTAGGACCTGTCACTGGATCTAACTAACGCCTTTATCGGACATACGTATAAATTCTCACATCACGGTAATGTATTATTAACTGTTAATATTTAAAGAGGGTACACATTATTTTGGGACACCCTGTATATATATATAATGCTTATATAATGTATATATATATGCGTGTGTGTGTGTTCGTAGTCGAATGATGATAAAGTCATCTATTTTAAACCACAATTATTTTTCACTATAATTTTCATCATTGTTAATGCACTTAATCTAATTCTTGGAACATCCGACACTGACAATTACACTCATTTTTATACTAGAGCATGTGTTAATTGTTCTATATTGCCTGTTTAGTTTTTGGCAACAACCTTTCACTTTCATACTTTCGATGGGAAAACACGGATCTCTCACTCTGAGCAATCTCTCAAGCCATTAGATTTTCTTCTGCCCTTTGCCCACATCGCTTGCATCGTTTTAGTATGTATTTTTTATTTCATATTTACAACCAATTCAAATGCTTTTTCACTTTTTCTTACATCTTATTTGTTTTCATTTTTTTTTTTTTTCATTTCAAATTTAATCTTGTTTTTTTGTTTTTTTCTCCAGTTTTTAGAAAGCTTCTGATTCGTCTTTTCGGCAGTCTTAACTTATCTGTGTTAAAATTCCTGTCGAAATCGACAAGAATTTCTTTCGCTCCAGTTCCAAGGTAAAACCTCGTACAACATCCATCTTTCTCTGTTTCAAATTTCGCTCAACGAAACAGACGGGAAAACGCGTGATTACGTTGAAATAAATATCTCAGCGTTCAATGATTGCGAAATAAGAAATATTTGCTTCAATGCGCTAAAGTGTTCTTAGCCGGCCTATCTTTTCAAGCCACTGACTCTTTCGAAAAACCAGAGATTGTTTAGAACAAGACCGTCTCTCAACGTTAACTGATATCCTGCGCGTATTCAGCGAATCAATTCCTTCTTGCACGACATATTCGACGCTGAGAGATGAAGTTGTTTTGATTGTTGGCAAAAAGTTGGTCAGAACATTCCCATAACAGATAAACATGACAATACAATCACTGTCTCTTTGCTATCTAAATTAATTTGAGATATGTTGGATCATGTCTCAATATGTTTCTATACGCTTAGAGTATTAGTCATGGATGCGGAGAGTAGGCAATAGGGAAACTGTTATGAACACAGAAAGTTGATCTGACAAATCAGGTTCAAATTTTGGTGGAGGTTGTTTACATGATCGTCTGTGTAAAGATTTGAGTTCGCTTCGTTAGATAGCGTGAGAAAAATACTTCAAGAATACTAATTGAAAGAGAAAACAGGTACGCAAATCGCAGAAGTAAAATGCTGAATCATATATATATATATATATATATATATATATATATATATATGCAGAAATATAGTCTTAAAGTGTGCTATATTTATGGGGTAAAGTGCTCAATATCAGAGATAGACCGTGTGTAAATAGAAAAGTGGACATGGAAGTCAGCACTTAGAGGCGACAGTCTCTTTCATGCTAGTGCAATCGTCAGGCGATTGCACTAGCCTGACGATTGCACTAGCATGAAACAGACTGTCGCCTCTAAGTGCTGACTTCCATGTCCACTTTTATGTATATATATATATATATATATATATATATATATATATATATATATATATGTATATATATATATATACATATATATATATATATATATATATATATATATATATATATATATATATATATATATATATATATATATATATATATATATATATTTCTGAGATGAGGTATTATGTACAGTATTTACATTAGTCGGACTATTGTCCTCATCCTTCAGGACACATGGCACAGTGGATAAAGGCATTGGTTAGATCCAGTGACAGACCCAAAGATTGCGAGTTCAATACCCGGTTAAGGCAGTGGAGAACTTTCAGAGGGAAAATTAGCAGGAGATAACTGATAACTGACATCCATCAAACATGGCACGTGGAACTAGAACAGTCTACCCCAGTGATCGAAATAAAGGGTTCAGTTCGAAATTCCAACCACCTGAAGAAGGCCGGAGCGTACAACGGCCGAAACGTTGTGACAAATATGGCGACAAAGATGAGGACGATAGTCCGACTAATGTAAATACTGTATATATATATATATATAAAATATATATATATATATATATATATATATCGCATTATGAAATTAGTTTATGACATTTTTCTTTGTTTATACTTTCTTTTTATACATACAAATATTTAAGTAAATGCTCTGTCTTTAATAAACAGTATTAATAACATTTACCGGCCTGAATGTCGGAGAAATTTTCATTTTTAATAATTCTCGAACTTTGTCCACGCCATAATGTGTGACGTCATTTGTTTATATTTGGATACGCCATGAGCAGATATCAATGTACGTGAGAGATTCATGAAAGAAAGTTTAAAAGTAGTAAAATCGACCTAACTAAACTAACGATCCTCTGTGGCTCAATCGGTTAAGGTACATCTTGCTATATGACTGTTACGTATAGGATGCCGTTTCGACCCCTATCAGAGGACGTATTTCTTCTATGATAATTTTTCGGACATTCAGGCCGGTAAATGTTATTAATTAATTTTTATATAAATGAGCTAAAATAATATTCATTATTTAAAGCAGTTTTGTAGAAGGTTAAAGTTTCAGTATGTGAAGAGGGAAATCGGTTGTCTAGTCTTATTAAACACGATATGATCATGAGCTAAGAAAAACCTATTGCAGTATTTTAAATATCTTTGATGTTTTAATTTTGGTTCTAATTACAAGAGAACAACAAAAATTAGTGCTTTTAGTCATTAAGTTTCATCATAAAAAATTATTTCAACTTCACCATTACTAAAATATTGAAACACTGGAGTTAAATATTTTCGAAAAATAAAATCCTTGTTACAATAATAAAAATAAAATTCGAAGTAAAATTGGTTTTCATGAAAACTACTATTTTTACTTACGATATTGTTACACTAAATTTGTTTGCTTCCAACTCAGGTCAAAGGTCAAGTAGGTATTGATTTAGTTCTTCTTAAAATGATGAACGACGAGTTAGGTATATTTTTTTGTGGTGATGGTGGGTCTCATAACGTAATTGATGTATGGATGACTATAAATGGGAAAAACTGATAGTAGCCACAATCGAAATAGTATATTTCGAATATTAAAATACTGTCATATGACAGGCACACATATTTAGTAATTCAGATAATTCTTATACTTCGTAGAATAATGATCCTATTTGAACGGAGAACATTAAAAAATACGACAAATTCAGAGAGAGAGAGAGAAAGAGAGAGAGAAAGAGCGAAAGAGAGAGAGAAAGAGATAAAAGAGAGAGAGAAGGAGAGAGAGAAGGAGAGGAGAAAGAGAGAGAAAGAGAAAATGAGAGAAAAAGAGAGAAAGAGAGAGAGAGAAGAAAAAGAGAAAGAGGGAGAGAGAAAGACAGAAAGAGAGAAAGAGAGAGACAGAGAGAAAGAAAGAGAGAGAGAAAGAGAGGAGAAAGAGAGAGAGAGAGAGAGAAGAAAAAGAGAAAGAGGGAGAGAGAAAGAGAGAAAGAGAAAGAGAGAAAGACAGAGAAGAGAGAAAGAGAAAGAAAGAGAGAGAGAGAGAAGAGAAAGAGAGAGAGAGAAGGAGAGAGAGAAAGAGAAAAAGAGAAAGATAGTGAGAAATAGAGAGAGAAGAAAGAGAAAGAAAAAGAGAGAGAGAAAGAAAAAGAGAGAGAGAAAGAAAAAGAGAAAGAGAAAGAGAGAGAAAGAGTGAGAAAGAGAGAAAGAGTAAGAGAAAGAGAGAGAAAGAGAGAGAAAGAGAGAAAGAGAAAAAGAGAAATAGAGAGAGAGAGAAAGAGAAAAAGAGAACGACAGAGAAGAGAGAAAGAGAGAGACAGAGAGAAAGAGAGGAGAAAGAGAGAGAAAGAGAGAGAGAGAGAGAGAAGAAAAAGAGAAAGAGGGAGAGAGAAAGAGAGAAAGAGAAAGAGAGAAAGACAGAGAAGAGAGAAAGAGAAAGAGAGAGAGAAAGAGAGAGAGACAGAAATAGAGGAGAAAGAGAGAGAGAGAGAAGGAGAGAGAGAGAGAAAGAGAAAAAGAGAAAGATAGTGAGAAATAGAGAGAGAAGAAAGAGAAAGAAAAAGAGAGAGGGAGAGAGAGAGAAAGAGAAAAAGAGAAAGAGAAAGAGAGAGAAAGAGTGAGAAAGAGAGAAATAGTAAGAGAAAGAGAGAGAAAGAGAGAGAAAGAGAGAAAGAGACAAAGAGAAATAGAGAGAGAGAGAGAGAGAGTGAAAGAGAGCAGTAACCAAAAGGCAGATAGAAATTCATAGTTTTAATCATGCTTAGAATTAATATTTTTGATGCCATTTCCATCTTTTATATTTTCAAATTTTCCCGTGAACAAAATTTTTGCAAGTGTATGCATGGCTGAAAAAGAGAAAGTCGTTTGTGTGTCGTTTTCTATGAACTGAGTGAGAGACAAAGAGAAATAGAGAGGGGGGGAGAGTAAAACTGAGAATGAGTCAGAGAGAATAAAAGTGTAAAGATGAAATTAATAAAATGCAAATTATATTGTTTCTTTTCTCACTGGTCCTCTTCATCCCTCATATTTCCACCTTTTAATGATTATTGCTCGCGTTGCTTTTTACGTTTATCAGAATCCGGAGGTCTTTCACTTTGTTTAAATAATATTATTTATTGTCCGACGAACCGGACCTCCATCGACGGCATTGTTTTGCCAAGGAACGGTCCCAAATATTGCTTGACAAACAGCAAGATGCAGGAACTCTTTTTTTTGTTGTTATCTATTTCAAACCTGCACTCAACTAAACAGACAGACAGCAAGAGTGACGCACTGAAATCATAAATCCTTCATGCACTTTAAGTATTTCGAACTGACAGGTCAACTCACTTCTTTGCTGTTTTCGCTTTGCAAAAATGGCTGTATCGTTTCTGCATCGATCAATAAAATGTGCTGTACACAAGCCTTCAAAAGTAATAATTATTTTTAATAATTGCTTGACTCTATTGTAAAAGTGACAAACGTGTTTGATCAAAGTTTTTTTTTTTTTTGCCTTGAATGTTCATACATTTAGAAATCACTACATTGCATTTCGGGGTTTAACAATTTTCTAAGCGCAGCTTAGATGTGGCACAAGGCCGAAATAATGGGGCATCCAGTGAGGATCAAACTCATTACTCAGTCGTAATTGATCTATCAAGACAAGCTTCCTAACCATTACACTACACCAAAATGCCCCAGTGATTTTCTAAGGGTAACTTAGGATCGAACTTACTATCCGGTTGAAAAGGTTTATCGAGACAAGCTTGCTAAGCATTACACCACGCCGATGGAGCTCCATCTCGGGGTTTAGGAGAAGTAAATAGATACAATAACTGCTGACAAACGTATTTGTAGCAATTTTCATAGAGATCTTATTATATATATATATATATATATATATATATATATATATATATATATATATATATATATATATATATATATATATATATATATATGGGAAATGGAACTAATGTCTTTGGTTTAATAGCAAAATTAAATTCAGAGGCTTTAGCTTCCATTTCTGAAACATGGTTATCACTGTGTAGCGGTAAAACCATATTTTAAATCTATTAATTTATAATATATATATATATATATATATTATAAATTAATAGATTTAAAATATATATATATATATATATATATATACACACACACACACACACACACACACACACACACACACACACACACACACACACACACACACACACACACACACACACACGGTTAGCGTAACTGCTATCGCCACGGAAAATGATGTCAGTTAATTGTGTTCAAATCCAGGTTCCAGTCTTATATGTTCGTATAACTTTGGTTGGGAAATAGTGGATTCCATTATTTTATTCAATCTCTTTCGAGGAAAAATATTAAATAAGTAGTAGATATGTTTGCCTATCGTTCGTTTCTCATTCTTCCTGGTTTTCTTTTTTTTTAACAGGAGCAGAGGTTTATCCTTTGTTTCCTGTTTAGAAATGGGTTTCCGGTTCCTTCAACTCGATATTTCTAACATCTTCTGCTTAAACACAGACTTTTAATTTACTGATTTTTTCCTCAATAGAAGTAGCTAGGTTCGCCTACATTTCGATTCACACACCTCTCAGGGCTTTTAAACAAGAATAGTACCCCTTGTCTCCTGTTTACGAATAGCTTCCGGTTCCTTCTAAAGTCTACTTCAACTCTATACATCCGCTTAAACACAGACATTTTATTTACTATTAATTTATTTTTCCTCAGAGTAGATAGCTTCGCCTATCGTCCGGTTCACACACTTTCGTGTGTTTTGAACAGGAGTAGAGGTTTTTTGTTTCCTGTTTCCAGTTCCTTCTAAAGGCTACTTCAACTCCTAAAGACTGGAATTCGAACTCGGCTCGTCTATTTCTGTTTTCGAACCATTAACAGCTGCAATACCCACACATTCACGCGCATCCACACGTTATTCAATTATCTATTGATTAAATAGTAGTGTAGACTGGCTACTCTAGCCTTTGGTGCTAGTCACTATCTTTCTCAAGAAGTTATGGTAATTCAGAGATATTAAAAAGAGAAGGAGCGTGTGGAGAACTATCACGCCTACTTCCTGAACGAACATGACATTTTAAAAACAAATCTCGTACAAATGCTTAGTCAGTCAAGTAAGATGTTTGACAAGGAAAACAACGCGGATCAATCAGTCGACGACAAGAGAGAATAAATCGTTCCACTTTTCACGAAAAAAAGATTCCCTTCCTTCTTCGATTGTTGTAGCAAAGTCAAATGTCTTCTTCAGCATTTCGATGTGGCTTCTCTACAAATATTTTCATGGCAAATGCTCTGACGAGCTATTTTCATTGGTACCCCAACTGCATGAATTTAAGCGTGCTACTAGGTTGGCATCTCGGTCCAACCCTTTCACTGTCGAAACGGTTAAATGTAACCGCCTCTTCTACTCCAACGTCTTCTTCTCTCGTAATACTCGACAGTGGAACTCCGTTCATCTTATTTGCTTGCCTGATAGTTATAATCTTCAAATATTCAAATGTAATGTCAATCGACATCTTCCGATGCCTTGATCCTGATCACCTTCGTTCTCTATATCCTTTCCTCAAACGCCCCTCTTTACTCTTGCTCTCACTCTGTGTAACCCCTTGCGAGTTAGTAGCACTCCCGTCTTGCTTGGGGTGAAATACTTAAAAAAATCTGTATATAAACTAAGTGTTAGATACTTATTGTGTTTAATAGAATGCAAATGTTATGCAAATAGTCATTATGCTGTGAGTACGAACAAAACGGTTAGAAGTCGAGGAAAAGCCGAAGTTTTATAGGATTCAATTTCCTCGTGAATTTTCACGTCGTAATTTTAGTAACAAGGATGATTGGATAAAAATCTGATATAAAATCATCAGCACAAGTCTATAGAGCAGAAAATGTTTGTGAAACGTGATTGTGTGAGTAGTTGTTTATTTGTAAACAAAATTAAATAACTTAATGGATGTGAGGCTGGCTTGCCGGATACCTGCGCAGATTAGTAAAATAACCGACTGAGTTCAAATTCCGGTCGATTCTGTATCGTTTATTTCGCCTTAGTGTCTTTTAAAAAGGCATGAATTGACTTTGCTCCATATATCTTATTCTCGCCATGACATGACAGCCAGTCTAGGAGAAGAAACGCTCTGAATTAAAAACTAACCTGAAATGAGATGGTCAAGTCCTCTAGTTTGAAGCATATCGCAGCCGCTATGACCTTAATGACTTATGGGTCTTGTGTCGTCAAAATCCGTAATTTGCATAAAGCTTTAGCATAAAAACATAACAAATGATAAAATCCACCTCATTATGTTTTTAATCTGTACCACGCTATGAAAGGCAATGAAGCCACTGAGACACAAGAGGTTACTGGATGTGGAAGAAGTACGAACAGAAACATTGATAATGAGCAGGAAGAGAAAAAAGTAATATGAAGATAGCGATTGACATTGCAAATTAAATTCTAGCAGAGTAAAGTTGGCTGAATGCATGGAGCGAGAAGTGGGTTAGCATAGAACTTGGGGCTACATGTAGACAGCTCAGTTGTAAATTGATGAGATCTAGACGCTACTCTAGTAATGGGCTTAAATTCAAATGGGTGGGTACCATAGCGAAAAGCGATATTTTTTAACAGTTATTTAAATATGCGCATTTATTTGGTCTCTGTTTTCTGACAACAATGAAAAACTTCCATTTTCCGTAACAGACCCATTTCAAATTCTACTACAATTATCGTTTTCCCAAATATATTAAAACTGTAGCGAAATAAATAAAGTAAAGACATAATTTCTCACGTCTATTCTTTGTGTTTCATAATTTTCATGTGTTTCACAGGTTTTTTTTTATTTCTCCATGATATTTCACCATGTTGAATTTTTGGAAACAAAATATTCAGCAAAAAAAAATGTTAGGCTAATAGATATTGTAAACATCTAATAGATCGAACGTGACTAACAGTCACGTGTTTCCTTTTTTTATCTGACTTAATGTTGTTATTTTTGTTTTTCTTTTCTGGAAATTTCCAACAACAGAGCCTTTGTTGTAGAAACACTAAATGAACGACAATGTCACCATTTTCAATGTTTACGGCTTCGTTTATTCGTTATTTTCCATTTAAACTGAGTAGCGATACTATTTTTTTAAAGGAAAAACAGTAAAAAAACTTTTCTTATTCGAACATTACGTTCATAATATATTAAAACAAACACATTGTCCCGTGATGAAAGGGGTAGAATATATTGTTTTCCTACTTGTTTATTAAAACCGTGTCCTCAAGAAGCACAAAGCGTCTAATGGACTAAAACTCCATCAGTTTGGAGAAATAGCCGATCTAAAAATGATCAAGCTACCAATTCTATTTAATCCATTTCCCTAACATACCACAGTTTAATAGAATCGAGATTAATGAAAGGAATTTATATGTAGCTTATATATGCAGTGTCAGTCATGACATTGTTAAAGAAAAAAAAGGTAAGATACTTTTTGCCGATTGACTGATACCAAATCGGTCGAGTTTTCGATCCTGGCTTGAAGCAATCGGACGCCTAGCCACATTGATGAGCTGTAATACAGCGAAACAAGCTTATATGTGGATGACCATTTATGCTCTTGTTCGCCGATTGAGCACTATAGGGATGGGAAATTTTCAGCAGTGGCTGCTACTGCTATTGATGCATCACTCTTCAGTTATGAATTGAGCGCTCTTTGCTACTGATTTACCGTGTGTATACATCACGTATATGATGCGTTAAAAGAATTCTCTTTCTCTAGCGTTCGCCGATAGCTCAGGGGTAGAGTCTCTGACTGATGCCAAACCGGCTTGAAGCAATCGGATGTCTACCCACATTGATGAACTGCGATACAGCAAAATAGGCTTGTATGTGGATGACTATAATTTTCTTTATATATATATATATATATATATATATATATATATATATATATATATATATAAAGAAAATAATGTAACATGCAAAATTTTCTTATTTTTAAAATTCTTTCAATAATATATTAGATAATTTTGCATTCTTAATTTGGCAGATTTTTAAAATCATCATGTACTTGAAAATAATGTAACATGCAAAATTTCTTTTTTTTAATTCTTTCAATAATATATTAGATAATTTTGCGTTCTTAATTTGGCAGATTTTTAAAATCATCATGTACTTGAAAATAATGTAACATGAAAAATTTCTTTTTTTTTTAAATTCTTTCAATAATATATTAGATAATTTTGCGTTCTTAATTTGGCAGATTTTAAAAATCATCATGTACTTGAAAATAATGTAACATGCAAAATTTCTTTTTTTTTAAAATTCTTTCAATAATATATTAGATAATTTTGCGTTCTTAATTTGGCAGATTTTTAAAATCATCATGTACTTGAACTATTTTGCCAGAAGGTGCTTCTTGTGATTTTTTAAAAACTACACGATATTAAGAAACTTCTAAGCAAAACATAAAAAAACAAAACAAAAAAACAATTGCGACGTTCAATATTTACGCATAGCCAAATATATATTTGCATTTGGCTCTTGCCATTATTTGATTCATAATTTCCTTTTCAACAAATACGTTTTTTTCTTTTACGCCATTTAAAAGGATACGCTATTTCACATCATAAGCATTACAATGAAACATTACCAGGGGTCATTATTATCATCGTCGGGTGAAGATGTTTAATTTCAAACCATTTCCATTCAGGGCTTCCAAATCTGCTTCAGCGAGTTCTTCTCGCTCGTTATCCACTATAATTAGTCAAATAGTCAATTTGACTAATTAGTATAATTCGTCTAATTACAGCGATGAGCGTAACAGTGGGTCTGATGAGTTAGTCTAATTACTTTTAGCTTTCAATTATTATAACTTGCCCCTTGCTTTTCGCATATAGACGACATATTGATTATCGTCAGAAACCTCTATACCGCTAGCCATTTACACCAGCAACGAACTTGAACGACCTCATTCCATGAATGGAGATTTTAATATTCAATTAAAGGAAAAATAGTTTTCATGGATATTTGTCGATTCTCTTTTGCATTTCACTTCCGCTTCCGGTTTTGCTATTACTTGAGATGTTTTTCTTTCACAGAGTTGCCTCATCTTGCTTTGTCGACTGCACTTGCAAGTTTCGCTAGCGCGCAAATTTGTTTAATTTCTTCTTGTTTCATGACTGAGTATTAAAAGAAAGATGGAGGAAGGAATAATGAAAGAATGAAGAAGGAACTGAGCGGGAATGTAAAAAAAAAGATCATCAAATTAAAGAGAAAAATAATAATATAACTAGTGAGTGAATAAAAGAAATGAAAAACAATTTTTATTTCTGTCATTATGCAACAACAACAACAACGATAATACTAATGTAAAAGGAACGAGAAAAGATGTAAAAGAGAAGAAAAACCAAAACAAAGTAAGGAAAACAAAGTCTTAGTCTGTTTGAAACAGGAAAGAATAAATGAAAGCGACAATAAGAAAAATAAAATTGCTAAAGGAAGAGAATTGCTTCGGGAACAGGGGAGATTTGACAGTAAGAGTATTATTCGTTAAAAATGGAGAATGACAAGAAGATAGATTGAAAAAGAAAGAAGAAACAAAAGAAGAGACAGATTTAAGAATAAGAATAAGAATAAGAAGAAGAATGAGAAGAAGAAGAAGAAGAAGAAGAAGAAGAATAAGAAGAAGAAGAAGAAGAAGAAGAAGCAAGACTAGAAAAAAATATTATTCCTAAAAAAAGAAAAGTGACGAAAGTATGTACGAAGAAGAGGTAATAAAAAGAAGCGAACGTTACCGAAGAAGAAAGAAAAAGGAAATGATTCACTGATTCGTTCTTATCAAATCATTGCAGATAAGAATGTTTTTTAGATAAAAATAATTTAGTGATATAAGACTTACTAATTAACCCGTAGCTGGAGGGAGAAGAGGTATATTCATGCCTTTCCCAGGGGTATTTGCGCGTAAGTGACTAAAGCGAACCCAACTGGAATTGAAACTCGGCGCTCTTTTTAACAATTCCTAGCCATTATCCATCACATCACACACACAAAGATTCGTATAGCACATGGTATTCCCAAGCGGTCACCCAGCTAGGTACTCGCCAGACTCGACGTTGCTTAACTTTGATGATCGTACGGAAACCTGTGTTTCGATATGATGTTGCCGTAAGAAAAAGAAAAAGCAGGAAAGGAGTAGAAATTAAATGCGTATAAATTAAATGCAAAAAGAGAAGAAAAGCGAGAGGTATAAATAAAAAAGGGAGGAGGATGAATAAACAGAGAGGAAGATGAAAAAAGAGAGAGGATTAATTAAAAGGGAGGAGGGAGAATAAAGAGGGAGAGGATTAATTAAAAGGGAGGAGGGAAAATAAAGAGGGAGAGGATTAATTAAAAGGGAGGAGGGAGAATAAAGAGGGAGAGGATTAATTAAAAGGGAGGAGGGAGAATAAAGAGGGAGAGGATTAATTAAAAGGGAGGAGGGAGAATAAAGAGGGAGAGGATTAATTAAAAGGGAGGAGGGAGAATAAAGAGGGAGAGGATGAATGAGAGGAAGATGAAGAAAGGGAAGGGAGGAGGGAAAATAAAAAAGGGAGGGGCTGAATGAGAGGAAGATGAAGAAAGGGAGGAGGCAAAATAAAATGGAGAGGATGAATAAACAGGGAAGAATAAGAATAAAATGGAAGCAGATGGAATAAACAGGAAGGGTAGAAGAAAAAGACACATTTAATGAAGAAAAATATGAAGACGAAAATAAGAAAGACGGAGCCAAAAAAATGTTGGTAAGAAAAAAAACGTATAAAAAAGTTAAAAGGAATAAATATAATACAAACCAGAAAATAGAACGAAGGAGAAAATGAAAAAAGAAGATGATAAAAATAATAATAAGAAGAAGGAGAAGGAGAAGAAGAAAAAAAGGAAGAAAGGGAAGAAGAAGAAAAAGGAGATAATAATAATAATAATAATAATAATAATAATAATGAGAAAAAGAAGAGGTAAAAGAAAAAAGGAGAAAAAGAAGAAAGGGAAGATGATAATAATAATAATAATAATAATAATAATAATAATAATAATAATAATAATAATGAGAAAAAGAAGAGGTAAAAGAAAAAAGGAGAAAAAGAAGAAAAGGAAGAAGATAATAATAATAATAATAATAATAATAATAAACCGCTCCATGGCCAATACTCTGCCCGTACCAAACAAGCTGACGTAGACAAAAACCGCACCCATCAGTGGCTACGTAGTGCAGAGTTGAAAGGTGAAACTGAAGGTTTTATCATTGCTGCACAAGACCAATGCTTGTTAACTAGGAATTATCAAGCACATATACTAAAATACTGTGTTAGCCGAAGATGCTGATTCTGTGACAAATATCCAGAAACCATTGATCATCTTCTTTCAGGTTGCACGATATTGGCATCCACTGAATATAAAACCCGGCATGACAGAGTGGGCCAATATCTGCACTGGAAAATTTGCAACTCCTATGGGAAGGAAACGAAAGAAACTGGTACGAACACCTCCCTGACCCGGTTACGGAGATAGGACCTGTTACAATTCTATGGGACTACACAATAAACACTGACAGAACAATCAAAGCCAACCGCCCAGACATTGTTATTAAAGACCACAAACAAAATAAGTGCCTCCTTATTGATATGGCAGTCCCTGCAGACTGCAATGTATCTCTGAAGATATTCGAAAAACTGTCAAAATACAAGGACCTTGAAATAGAAATCTCAAAAATGTGGCACATGGGAACATCAACAATCCCTGTTGTAGTTGGAGCCCTTGGACTGGTTGGAAAAGATTCCAGTAGGCTGATTGAAGGGATCCCTGGAAGTCCATGCCTCAAAGAGATACAAAAAATTGTTCTGACAAGTACAGCCCACACTTTACGAAGGGCTTTATCTATGTAATTATTATTATTATTATTATTATTATTATTATTTGCAGTGGAAAGTGTCATGATGCCATTTCTAACCTTAGGTCCCTGGGCGGGACCCGGAAAGAAATGTGTAAACGCCAGATATCAAAGGAAATAAAAATAATAATAATAATAATAATAACAATAATAATGAGAAGAAGAAGGGGGAAAAGAAAAAGAAGGAGAAAAAGAAGAAGAAGAAAGGGAAGAAGATAATAATAATAATAATAATAATAATAATAATAATAATAATAATGAGAAGAAGGAGAAGAAGAAGAAGGAGAAAAAGAAAAAAGGAGAAAAAGAATAAAGGGAAAAGAAGATATAATAATAATAATAATAATAATAATAATAATAATAATAATAATAATAATAATAATAATAATGAGCAGAAGAAGGGGAAAAAGAAAAAAGAAGGAGAAAAAGAAGAAGAAAGGGAAGAAGATAATAATAATAATAATAATAATAATAATAAGAAGAAGAAGAAGAAGAAGAAGAAGAAGAAGAAGAAGAAGAAGAAGAAGAAGGGGAAGAAGAAGAAGGGGAAGAAGAATAAAGGAAAGAGAAATAGAAGAAGAAAGGGAAGAAGTAGAAGAAGAAGCGGGAATTCAAATAGAAAAGAAAAAAAAATGTAGGAAAGTGAGCAGGTAGAATCAGGGGGTGGGGTGGCAAAGCCGTAAGAAGTGTGACTGTGAAGGAAAACTGATTGAAAGGAAATCAGATTTGGAAATAAGAATACAGAAGAAACATTAATTCAGCAAATCCAAATAATCACTCGTCTCTCGAGGACACTTTTTACATTTACTTATTTGCAAAGTTTTTCAATAGAAACAGAAAAAAAAGACACACATTGAAAAACGTCACTTCGGAAGGAAAATTGCACGTGTTCCTTTGTTGCGTGCAAATAAAACTGCATTTATAAATATTTACGTCTACATTTAAAAATGGAAATTTGGTTGTTGACGTGATTTTAATGACTCAAATTTCAGTCCTATACAAATGTGCCGCTCCAGAAACAACGTTGCATATATATATATATAAATATATATATATATATATATATATATATATATACGTATGTATGTGTGCTTATGTACGTGTATGTATGTGTATTTCTTACTTATATGTATATGTATATATACATATATGTACATATATATGTATATATACATATATGTACATTTATATATATGTATATATATATATATATGTTTATACATACACATACATACATACTTGTGTTAGTGTGTGTGTTTGTCTATATATGTGCGAGTGAGAAAGTTCAAACGGTTATTTTAATGTGTGTGTGTGTGAGAGTCTGTGTGTGTGTACATACGTATGGCACTTTCATGAAAACATTTCTTTGGCGAGTCATAGCATTGGCACATTTACGAAAGCGATCAAATAAATAAATAAATATGTATATATATATATATATATATATATATATATATATATATATATATATATATATATATATATATATATAATTCCCACATGCCTGCATCAACGCTTCAAAGAACTTTATGCAGAATGGAACAACATCAGATATGATGAGTGTTAAGTTGACATTCCAAACCACATCAGCAGCAATTGTAAAATTAAAAATATTTGCGCTAAGGGGACCTGAAAAGTGAAACGGAATCATTTGTAATAATAATCAGTAGGACTCCTACTTCTCCCAGGATAGTATAGGCTATCCGAGTCTCTCATCAAACGTGGATTCTATATCTCGTATAAATTCTGTGAGAAGACGCATCCTTGTTTTACGTTCATTTCCGTTTTCTCTACTTGTTCAATTCATTTTCTAATCGTATGTCAGTGGTTCGCTCCCAGTAAATGTTCTTGATTAATCTCATATCTTTCTAACATAAATGAAGTTTTCGTAGCAATTTTAAATTGTACGAAATAAATTAGGAAAAGGCATGAAATGCAATTTACTTAGAATAAATGATCTTTGAACATAAACTAAGAGCTCTCCTTGTGAAGTGAAAAGAGAGAATTCTTTAAGACATTGAAATTTAAACGGATCAGCCAATTAATATGTGTTTTTTTTTGTTTTTGCAGAACACAGAACAAAAGACAGTTATTCTGGATAATCTTCAGAATTTATGAAATATGTGCAAATTGTCGTACCGACGAAAGACACGAGTCCAAATCTAATATTATATAGTTTATTCAGTCATTCGTAAACTGCAGTCGGGTGTGTGGACTTCAGTCAGTCTCTTAACGTCGATTGTAAATCTCTCAACGACGTGAAAGAATTATTTTTCCTCTAAGGTGGGTGTTTATATATCTACCTGTTACTCGTTTTTTTCCCCATTCGGACACAATTAATATGGAGATGGATCGATAACTGACATTATCTGAGGCCCGGATTTGCATCTGGTAGTAAGGAGGTATCTTTCTGGTTAACCTGCTCATTCACGTGGCTTTGATTGTCTCGAGTGACACTGAGTGCAAGGTCTGTTCTGGCACCATCAGAGATGATGTCGGTGGGGATAACCGACAGTCAATCTCTCCCAAAATAAAAGTTAATTACAAATAGCGAATTTGAATCAGGCTATCTTATATTTCCTAACTTGAATCTTGTTCTATATATGGAAATAATTGTCCTTTGCAGTGGTTGGAATGGTCGCCAATGCGTTGGTGGAAGAGTTGGAAATCGTAAGAATCATTGATAGTCATCTTGTTTTGTTTCATTTCTTTTAGAGCTTCGCAGATCTTTCATCATTTTCGGTGATACTTTTCATTGTTTTCTAAAACTGTTCTGCACGGCCGAGATGGTTTGACGCTCGAGTTTGGGATCTGCTACTTATTTTTTTATACTGCTTCCCGTCTTAATGACGGTTTTCTTTACATTCTGTTTGCTCAGTGGTGCAGAAGGCAACCGGGGAGACTTTTGTCGGTGAGTCCGCTCTAGATCATTCGGCAAGAAATTCTGATTCGACACACATGGCCTGTTCATTTGAACCGATGCTTGATAACAGTAGCTTTGATATTACAGGCTTGGGTATTCGTTTTTTTTAGAACGGAAACACTGGTGATATATTTCTTTCATTTGATGTTAATACTTGATCGAAGATTCATCAAGGGAAAGCTCTTACGTTTCTTGATATCCCGATGATGCAGGATCCACGATTTGTGGCCTTAATGTTGAAACAACCCATAAGACATAAAATTAGCTGGTTGGTTCAGATTTTTGTTCCTGGAGGTACAATACGAGAGAGTCATCAAAGAGCTTTAGCAGAACGCTTTTTTCATGATAATAATTGATCCCAACTAAACAACAGATTTATCCAAATTGTTAGCAATACTAGAACACATTATAGAGGATATTATGTCACTTGATACCAAGTAAAAAAAAAATGCAACAAATTTACTGCTTCGAAAACATTTACAAATTGATAATGATTATGATGATGATGATGTAGAGGAAGAGGATATCATAAATACTAAATCTGTTACTATTGCATTTCTTCTTCAATGTACCTTTCAGGACATGGGCGGTCATGGCTCTCCGTAATTTCCTATCCTTTGTAGCTCTTAGCAAAGTTTATCTTTTTTCTGTTTCTTCTATAATCCCTCTTCTGCCAAAGGCTTGCTAGGTAGGTTATAGGATGCTTTCTTCTGCCCATCTTGCCTTCAAAAGTCCCGTGAGTATCAAATTTCCCAAGCCTATCTCTCCCCAGTGTTAAATATGTGTCCTTTTTGTTTCCATTTTCCCTAAAACTTCGTGGTTGTTCATACATTCAGCCCATGCTATTCTCAACATCCTTCTGTAGAACCACATATCTGCTGCTTCAAGAGATTTATTTATTTGTGAGGAGATATTCCAGCATTCACTGCTATATAGGAGAACTGATATTACATAACAGTTCAACATTTCTTTTTCTTTTCCTGTTTCTTAATATTTGGCATATCTTTTGGAAGGCATCTGTTAAATTTACAGATTAAGCCCCGAAACCAATTGTAATAAAAGATTCCATTCCGGTGTAAATTTGCATGCGTATTTCGAAAATAAAAATAAAAGTTTGCAGAAGAAAACCGTTTAGGAATTATCGACAATATAAGTTCGGCCTCATTTTCGTCGCGGCTACAGCCCGGCCACCCATTACTGGCTTTGTTTACATACATTTGCCTAGACAGTAATGCGCAGAAGCTTCATTTGTCTTGATTACTGCGCAATACCCGAACCTTAAATTACATTTCGAGAATTACGCAGTAACCAAGACGAGTAAGAAGATAAGAAGATGAGTAAAAAGGCTGTTAACCAAGTAATCTTCCGTGCAATACTACTCGAGGCCAAGGTATGAGTCCAACGCCAGTAATGGTGGCCGGTCTGTAGACGCGAATAAGGCCGAAATTATATTGTCGATAACTCATAAACGATTTTCTTCCGTAAAATTTTATTGTAATTTTCGAAATAAGCAGAATGGAAATTTTCATTACAATTCGTTTCCAGGGCTTAAACTGCAAATTTTCCCATTTTCGCCATTTCTACTTCATACACGTTTTCGCCAAACGAACTCCCGCCATTATATACTTAGCTTTTGGAAGGCATCTTTCGCTAACCCAATGTGCTTTCAGATTTCCGTATCGCGTTTTTCGTCCTCTGTTAAATAATTTCCTGGATATTAAAATTTTTGTACTTGCTTTATTTTGGCGCCCCCCCCCCAATTCGAAGTTCGCATGTTAAGCTGCTTCTTTTGCCGACAACCATACAGGTGATTCCATTTCTAATAAGTAGGCCACGTGATCGCAAAGGAAACGTATATACGGGAATTAGCGTGGCGTCGAACAGATCTCCATTTCTAGTCTATCCTCTATTACTATACTTATCGCTATTCTCTATATTATTCCCTGTACTATTTCTCTATACTATTCACTATGCCATTTCTCTATACTATTACTATTCAGATCACATTTCGATGGTTACTTTTCGAGCGAGGGCTATTAGTGCGAGTGTTATGGTTTGGTTTGGTTTATTTTATTTTACGGCACATGAACCTCGATGTGTTATTTAATGCCAACAATAATGCTAATATGTTTTTCTCCAAAAATCTATTTCTGGGAATATTTTTCCCTGAAGAAATTTATAGCTGGTCATATTTTTTTCAAAGAATGTATAGCTGTTTGTATTGCTGGTTTTTTTTTTCTTAAGTATTGCTGATAATAATTTTTCCTTAAAAAATTATTGCTGGCAATATATATTTTTTTATTACAAAGTATTTCTGGTATTAAAACCTATGTTTACACAAGTTTGGGTGTTAACTATTTGCCCATAGCTGGGACCCTAACAGGTACTACCACCCTGGTCAGTGTGGACCTGGGAACACCAGCAATTAAGAGGTGGTTCTCAAAACCTCCTGATCAGAGGCCTTGCTGTTGGACGTAGTTTATCTTCTTACCTAGTACGTCCGAGTGTTATTCGAAAGCGTCTGACACCAGTATTGTTCAACGGCGTTACTATGGTTGTATCTGCAATTACAAAGTCTCTACTACAACGACCATTACGAAAGTGCCACTGGGTATTTATTGATATTAGAAAAGTAGCAACGAGTGTTCGTTGCCATCACAAAACATACATTCTGTCTTCTTATAACTGATATTTAGTTCTTACTTATCGCTTTCCATTACTACCTTCTGTAAGAATTATTGCAGTTTCATTGCTGTATCTGCTATCAATACAATGTGCTATCTGCATATCTAATACTGTTCAGATTGTGCCAGCCAGAAAGGAATCCTGGCAGAACTTCTAATTCTCTCAGGATTACTATACTGCAATAATATTTCTAACTGTAGTTGTTTGGATTTTGATTGAGTTTGCCAAACAAAACAGAAGAGTTCTATGGATGTTTCGTTCTTTGTGAACGGACAAATAGTTTAATTTAATGGCTTTGCCAATCATCCTGAAAATTCAAACATACTTATCTTCCCATGAATAAGCAGCTGTTTGCTTTGTATAAACCAGAGAGTGGTTACTGTGTGCGCAGTTCTCAGATGGCTGTTTACTAGGACTTTTTGGCAAACGTATATCACGTCGCCTAAAATCACGTGAAGAAAGGAGTGAAACATAAGTCAAGAAACGAATGGGGAAAAGGAAGAGTGGGAAATAAAGGGAGAACTTGGAATAAAAATGGGAGGTGTAAGGAAAAGAGTAATGATGATGATGGTGAAGAAGAAGAAGAAGAAGAAGAAGAAGAAGAAGAAGAAGAAGAAGAAGAAGAAGAAGAAGAAGAAGAAGAAGAAGAAAGAGCAGTAGTAGGAGGAAGCGGAGAAGAAGAATAAGGAGAAAGAGGGGGAGGAGAAGGAAGCGGAGAAGAAGAAGAAGAAGAAGAAGAAGAAGAAGAAGAAGAAGAAGAAGAAGAAGAAGAAGAAGAAGAAGAAAGAGCAGTAGGAGGAGGAAGCGGAGAAGAAGAAGAAGAAGAAGAAGAAGAAGAAGAAGAAGAAGAAGAAGAAGAAGAAGAAGAAGAAGAAGAAGGAGGAGGAGGAGAAGGAAGCGGGGAAGAAGAAGAAAGAGCAGTAGGAGGAGAAGGAAGCGGGGAAGAAGAAGAAAGAGCAGTAGGAGAAGGAAGCGGAGAAGAAGAAGAAGAAGAAGAATAAGAAGAAGAAGAAGAAGAAGAAGAAGAAGAAGAAGAAGAAGAAGAAGAAGAAGAAGAAGAAGAAGAAGAAGAAGAAGAAGAAGAAGAAGAAGAAGAAGAAAAAAAAGAACCAGAAGGAGAAAGAAGAGGAGATGTGGAGAAATAATAAAAGAAAAGGATAAAGAGAAGGAAGGAAAGAAAAGAGAATAGCTGGAAACGCCATTAAGTAAAATAAGAGAAAGGCAGAAAGAACGAGATGGAATTAAGGTAAAAAGACTCCTGGCAGTTAGTAAAGAAGAAAAAGCAAAATGATTGTTAACAAAAACAAATAAAAGCTGGAAGTGAAACGTTATGGAAAGTAGCTCGCCCAATAATCAATCGACTTCTATTTTAGCAAGAAATTTCATGAGTCATAAAAATAATAAAACCCTCTGTAAAAACGTATTATAATTAAGTAATTAATAACAAATCAGGCGTCGATTCCGCCATGTTTTATAAAAATACCATATCCTCATGCGCACAAGCATTTTTTTCAAATCTCGTTTCGTCTGACGGATCTCGCATTTTAAAACGTTACTGAATTAAGAAACAAAACATGTTATTAATTCTTTGTATTTATTTTTTACAAAAATAAATAAATAAAATGAATTAGAAATTAGTTTTTATTAAAAAAATTTAATGATAGGTTTCATCGAAAGATTGTTAAAGAGATTAATTATAGGGCAAGATAAAACAACATTTACACGGGACAAGATGACGTCTGTGGTGTATTTAAGAAACATTAAACTTGCTCTTAGTGATTTACGAGCTCAAATTACCAAGCATGGCAAAGAAATAAATGAATAAAAACGCTGGCACTTGAGGAATATACAAACTGGACGAGTTTATCAAAACAAAAAAGAAATCGTGTGACGTAAAAATGTTTTCAAGTCGAGGAAAGGCAGTTGAAGTGGCTAAATTAGGTAAACAATTATTTTTTAAGTTGAGAAAACTGACACTAAAGGCTATATTAATGGACGGGCGTATACACAGAATAATAGAAACATTTGTTCTGATAATGGCTTTGCTGTTTAGATATCTCAACAAACTCCAATAGTAGAGGACAGGGAAATAAAGATGCAACGTTCTGATTTGAAGAAAAAGAAGATACTTAACCGTACTGACGAAGCAAAGAAACGCTATAGTAAATATATGACACTCTCATCATTCGAGGATCAGTCAGATATAGACAAGGCGATATACAATTTATTTTCTGGCCAATGCGACTCCAGGCAGTGGATATTAACTGCGGGGCAGGAACACACTGATACGTGTTCCGTTTTGACGTGATCCAATTTGGTTTTATGACTCGGCGCCTTGAAAGGCCAGATGCTTTCGTTGTCGAAGAGTTGCGTTGCAAAGCGGCAAATGTAAACACATTTAGCAGAAAATGTGTAAACACGTTTATAGCGTTGGCTGAGAAATATTCAGCAAAGAGATGACCGCAAACAATTCTGAAGAGCCAAAATGGTTGTCGCTATTTCGAAAAAGATTCTTCAACTAGTTCGTTTGTTAAAGATGATATAAGCATTTCTTTGGTAAAACAGATGTTTAATTTTCAACATTGTCATCTTCCTCATTAATGCGTATAATAAACAGTTTCCTATAGACGCAATATTATGCAACCTAACTGGGTCAGGCTACAGATTACCGAATTTATATATATATATATATATATATATATATATATATATATATATATATATATATATATATATATTATAAAGACAAACAAGTACTCACGACAAAGATGCATTTTTGTTTCGATGCGAATACATCTCGACTGGTGATATCTATCTATCTATCTCTCTCTCTCTCTCTCTCTCTCTCTATATATATATATATATATATATATATATATATATATATATATATATATATATTAAATTCTGCAGTATGTATATTATATCATAAAGAAGTAATTATACAAAGAATACAATGTTATCGTGATTAATGGCGAAATCACTTCGCTAACAAGACTGATTGAGACATCAACTTACTATCAATTCTTTGAATAACACAACCCTTATATTTGAACTGTTGGAATGGAAACTGATGGCATTAACGATCATGTGCCGAGTAGTTTCGACAATTTCATATTGTCATCTTCAGGGCGCAATATTGTAATATTTCCATTAAGAGGTAAACACCAAAACGATCACCGAAGTTAAGCAACATCAAGCCTGGTCAGCACCTAGATGGGTGACCGCTTGAAAATACCAGGTGCAGTAAGCTTGGATGTGCGGGTGGTGTAATGGATAATGGAATTGAATTGTAAAAGGGAGTGCCGAGTTCCAATTCCCATCGGCTTTTTTATATTCAGTTACGCGCAAATAATTTTAGGAAAGTTAAAAATCCACCTCTTCCTCCTCCAGCTATCAGTTAATTATTAAGACTTATCAACTATTATCGTCTGAAAACATATTATAATCTAAAAACATTACTAGCTTTAAATAACCTAAAAAGAGTTGATAAGCCGTAGAAAATGAATAAATCTATTCATCTACTCTCATACACACTAAAATGGACATATTTAACCTACATATTTAAAATAAAAGAAATTCTAATTAAACATTCGTGTTTTTCGTCTTCAAATGTCTGGGGATTTTAGAGGCAAAAGTAAGCCTTAGTTTGGGGTTGTAGCCCCACCACCAACAGCAGCGCCACCACCAACATCAACAATAATTAGAATAATCTATTTAGCTTTTGAACAGGATTGTTTTTACTTTTTTTAAAAAAGTACATGAAGATGGCCGCCTACAGTTAATTTACAAGTTGATTGTTCCTTAATCTCGTCTGGAATGATGTTCAACTATTGGTCTGCATCGATTTCTGCAGGATTGAAGATTTATCTTCCTTTATCTGATCTTATCGGGTGTAAAAGCCGAAAAAGGAAATGATTAACATCAAGATGGCGACAGGAAGACTTTCACCGGAAGCGGAATAGTAAAAACAATTAACGCCTTTATTCCACCATGAAAAGAAACGTCGCTTGCAAGAAATTTTGTAGCCATTTCATTTGTGCAATGACATTTTTTTTATTGCCACTGTGTAAATGACTGATTCATATCTTGTTACAAATAATTCATAAGTTTGGTCATTTTTGTCTGCAATGTCGCTTCCACAAGTATTTTGATGAGTTACACAGCCACACGCACACACACACTCTCTCTCTCTCTCTCTCTCTCTCTCTCACACACACACAAATAATAAATGCTCATATATAGTCACAAAGACGAACACATATGTGGACACATAAAAGTACTTCTTATATATGCATAGATATACATATACACATGTATGTATTCCCAAAGGACGGCAGACGAAATATTATTGCTATAGAAGACAAGGTTTTTGGAAGAATTGACATAGATTGGAAAGATTTTGGTAAGATGTTTGCCATGGCTTAACATATGTACCCGAAAAAAATTGTTGTGTTTAAATGGACGTTTTTTCTTGATACCGATATCACTGTATTCACAAGACACCTTTCATTGTTTTAAAAAATTGACAAGAAAATTAATAAAAAATATTTTTGTAAATAAAGAGTTTAATGAATAAAAAGTGTTTAAAATCCAAATGCTCACAGATTAGTGAATTTATGCGGCGATATCTATCTATCTATCTATCTATCTATCTATCTATCTATCTATCTATCTATCTATCTATCTATCTCAGTCAATTCCTTATCTATCTATCTGTCTTTCTATCTATCTATCTCAGCCTCTTCATATGTATCTGTCTATCTATCTATCTATCTATCTATCTATCTCAGCCTTTTCATATCTATCTATCTATCTCAGTCAATTCCTCATATATCTATCTATTTGTCTATGTATGTATCTATCTATGTATCTATCTATCTCAGTCAGTTCATATCAAATCTATCTATCTATCTATCTATCTCAGTTCATATCTATCTATCTATCTATCTATCTATCTATCTATCTATCTATCTATCTATCTATCTCAGTGACATTATCTATCTATCTATCTATCTATCTATCTATCTATCTATCTATGTATCCCTTATCTATCTATCTCAGTGTTCATTATCTATCTATCTATCTATCTATCTATCTCAGTGTTCATTATCTATCTATCTATCTATCTATCTATCTATCTATCTATCTATCTCAGTGTTCATTATCTATCTATCTATCTATCTATCTATCTATCTATCTATCTATCTATCTCAGTGTTCATTATCTATCTATCTATCTATCAGTGTTCATTATCTATCTATCTATCTATCTATCTCAGTGTTCATTATCTATCTATCTATCTATCTATCTATCTATCTATCTATCTCAGTGTTCATTATCTATCTATCTATCTATCTATCTCAGTTTTCATGCATATATGTATGTACACTTCTGAAGCCTAGTTTATTTAATCACCCGCCTTATCGAGAAAATATTTATTAGAGAAGATTACATATTAGTATTTGCGCAAATCTGGTAGAGCTGACTGCCTTGAAAAGCCACGTTTGAAAGGTGGTATTTTTACTCCCCCACCCCCTTAACAACTTGCCTCCGTTTTATATAGCCCACTATTTCAGTCACCACGAAAGGCACTCTATTCCTCTATCTACCAAACTGTCTTATTCTATTTCAATCGTTATATCTCACTTTGTTTGTATCTCTCCGAATTTATCATCATATATTCATTATTTACAAGATTGTCAGATAGATTTGTACATCCGTGCGCATATATTAGCGTGTTTGTGCATATCTTCTGTGTCTCCCACCCAAACAGTTTATCTTTCTCCGGGCCTGGGGCCTGCCTTCTCCGATCCACCACCTAAATTCAATAAGCTTTTAAAACACACACAAAAGCCAAATTAAGGTCCATTCAACGTTCGCGCCCACCAATTAAGT